>JAVJIF010010274.1:0-201021 GCA_038442645.1 Agave tequilana
CATTGACTCAAGGTTTGCAATGTTATAATCCATATATTCAAAATTCTGATATGCTTTAGACTCCAAAGCGTCTCTTAGCCTTTCTACTTTATAATTATTCATTTCTTAGTCTCATCAACTAATACAATATCATCTACAAACAACATGCATGACGTGACCTCATCGTAGATAATAAGCCCAGTAAGTCAACAAAAGTTAAGAACTTGATGGTGATCCTTAGTGTAAGCCTACGGTCATGGGAAATAGCTCTTTCTCCCTCCAATGTTCTCATTCAAGATACTGCTTCATCAAATATATCTTTATTCACATCAATATGACTACCAATTACTTGTTTCTTTTCTAAAACCAAGCATACTATCTCCTAAGGATTCCGTCATAAGGTTTTTTGATCAATGAAACACATGTAAATATGTTTTCTTCTCCTTATATTTTTACATCAATCATCTTACAGCATAAATAGCTTCCTGGCATAAAACTAAGTTGTTTTTAGACACACATCTCTTTTCTTAGTCTTTATTTGATCACTCTCTACCAAAATTTTATTCTCAGCTCATAAGCTATGTACATACCTTTCAATTTATGTAAACCATTCATTTTTAATCCTCATTCGCAGACAGTAACTTCCCAAGTCATGCCACTCTTGTCATCATTAGAAGATGTTAACTTCTTAAAAATTAAAATTAGTCTACACATTAGCCAGAATACACCGCAAGTATCTACATTTTAAAACAATCAGCTATCTGGGTCAGCACAATTGCCAAAATAAATTAGATCAAATAATGCTTTTTTTAGCCTATATAATCCTTCATTACTCGATCGATCTACACACTGTTCACCCATATAAAATTGCTAGTATGGATATTACATGACAAACATTCCAGACCAAGAATACTATGATTGAGTGACTATCCACACCATTGTACAGCAAAGAAACCTAGCCCTTACATTTCGAGACACAGCCACCAAAGATGAATTATTCAAAACATAAAATTAACATGAATGGATCTGTTTGATTGCTAATTATAGTGTCAATGTTTCTATTAGGAAAAAAAATTAACAATGAAGACTAGGACTCTAACTATCAGAAAAACTGATTGTAGTTGTGCCACAGGAATTTTCTTCAGACGATAAAAATGGTGTTGAATGGTGCAGTTGATGGCTAATTGGGATGTAAAAGTGGGGGACCATCTTATCCTTTGACCTTGACCTTCACATCTCAAGGTTATCTCCTATTAGCACTAGGATAAGAAGACCTCGACTTCTTGATGTAAAAGTCAGTCTAGATGGTGCTCTGGTGGTCCTCATTCACTAATTGTTCTGCATCTAGTTGAATAAGGTCTCCTAGACTTGAAACTACATAAGCCTCAAAGAAAAACAAATTGCTGCTGATAGCTTCGTAAACTTATTTAATCAAGTCCATCAAACGAGTATCTCTAAACATGAGAAATTATGTGTCACATGCTATAAACATTTTGTTGTTAATTCAAAAACTGGGCATAGTTGATCAACAAGTAGGCAATATCTATTGAGTTAATGTGCATTCACATGATGTAGCCTGGACAATCCTATCATGGAGCCGTGTCGCGTCTGAAATGTCCTGTGATTTTTAAGAATTTGTTATGTATCAGCGTGTCTTGTCCACGTCGGAGTGGCCGTGTCCGTGCCTGTGCAACATAGCTCACATGTATCCTGTCATCACGACTGGTTGATCGGAAAGGGAACTTTGCAAACTGGATCCATAGGCTGACGCATCAGGATTCTCGTCATCAACTTCTTTCCAACCTGCAAGACACCCGACTGATCTCAAGTCAGTTCATCTTTATAGTCCACATGGAACTTCCAGAACCCACTATGAGCCTAAATTATTTTTGGAAAACCACCACTAAAAACACATTTGGGATGTTATCTATCTATCTATATAAGATAAAGATAATGCTTCAGCAAAACAATATGTAATGCACCACTGTGTTTGAGATTCACAAACATGGTGGTAAAGGGACGGTAGATAAAGCTTCAGTGAGCTCCGTAGCAGATACACAACAACATTTCCATTCTATTCATATTATCATTAATCGTTACAGGACCAATGTATTTCAAAACTTAGATAACTACACTACATGAGAAAAGAAACCAACAAAACACCATATGACAGCATTTGGAACATTTTATTACATAAACAAGGAGATCGCAGTAGAAAACAAATTAACACTTACATCTATACTTGTAAAATCTTTGCATAGTCGGTCATGCTTGATTGCTTATAAACATGTTGTCAGCTCATAATTCAACTGCTGTAGACAATTCTTTCCCCTTTACTGAGCTCTGCTGCTGCTCTCACCCTTGGTTCATTTCTTAAGAACACATCCCTAATCCTGTGCAGCTCACTGATGATCTCTCCCATATCCATTCTCTCTGTTGGTAATTCATTTGAGGATAGGATGCCGATTCTAAAGACTGAAGTCACGCACTCCATAATTCTTGCATGATTGATGTTCCAGACATTATCACTAGCTTCTTCGTCTTCCTCTAAGAGCAAATGTGCATCCACGACATCCATCAGTTGGTCAGGAAACGCCAACTCCACAGATTTCCGAAGGCTTTGACCTCCCTTAAACATATCATCAGTGGGTCTCTTTGCAGTGAACATTTCCAGCAGAAGTATTCCATAGCTATATACATCGCCATGAGTAGAAACTTTATTTACCCACCCATATTCTGTTTTTGTTGCCATTTACAGATGCAAGTTAAAGTGTGTTACTGAGAATAAAGAATGAAACAGTTTCTGAAAGACTACCAAAAGAAAATTCAGATACAAATATTTGTCCAATGAAATTAATCTTACCTACAAAGATGATTTAACAGCAGTGTATGATAGAAATTACAGATATATAATAGAAATAGCTAGGTTGCATAGCTTAGAATATGACCTAAAAGATTATTTAACAGCAGTATATGATAGAAATTACAGATATATCAGTTGCTCCTTGAAATTAATATGGTTACACACTCGAGGAAAAAAGAGCCTAAATTCAGAAAGAAAAAAGAAATGCTTCATTATGATCTCTAAACCTTTAAGAATTAAAATTAATGTAGCTTGGGGGCCTGTTCCCAATGCATCAAAAAGTTAAATGTGCAGAGATATTAAAAGCGGTATAGGATGGCAAATATACATAGAAATGCAAATAGAATAAATTTGAAAAAGAAAATGACTATGAATATTTAATAGAAAATCAAAACTTACATGTACTCTTTATGAGAATGTAAAATAGATCTGAGTTGCATATCTAATCAGTGATTATCAAGCGAAACGAGACATATTGCAATTTTCCCTTCAAGTCAAGCTTCAAATGGTGATACGGCACAATTTTTTTTCCTATTAAGATTCTAACAATATGATGACAGATACGCATAAAAAGAAACAATTAAACAGTGGCATAAGTAACACAGATAATCAAAGAGGTATGAGAAATCTGCACCAGGAGCAATATAGCCTACTGTTCCCTTTCAATCCGATTGAGCTGGTTGAATCCTGAGAAACCATACTAATAGTTTTCTTGAGAAACTTGGCTAGCCTGAATTGACCCACTTGGGCAATCATGTTCCTGTCAAGAAGAATGTTGCTTGGCTTCAAATCACAATGAACAATAAGCGTCTAAGAATGATGGTGGAGACAGTCGAATGCGGAAGCCACATCGATGGCTATGTTCAACCTTTGTATAAGGTTCAATTTCTTGGTCGCATTGCTCAATTCCTTTTGGGTATAGCCAATTATCTAAATTGCTATTCTCCATGAACTCAAGGACCACTGTTTTGAAGTCACTTCCTCTAAAATCAATGCTTGAACACACCGTAATGATCTTGACAAGATTTCTGTGTCGGATATTTCTCAACGCCTCATCACATTCTGAAATAAAGCTCTTGGATGCTCCAGGAAGTTGAAGGTTTAGTACCTTCACAGCAACAACCTGCACGCATCAACATCTAGCATTCCTTTATAAAATGTACCGAAACTTCCAGTCCCAATTAAATTGTCTCTGGAGAATCCATTTGTCGCCTTTACAAGTTCTGAACAAGTCACTTTCGCATGTTCCTTAATGCTAGTAGAAGCGGGACATTTTCTTTTGACTTTGCATCCAGAGACAGGAACCAAAGAAACAGAAGAGTAGGAACAGTGAAGGACTCGGGGCACCATCCCAAAAGACTAACCATTCCAAAAGACTAGTCTGTTAAGTGGAGTTGCCCAAATCGTTATAAACCCAAGACCATCCCCACGTCTAGCCGATGTGGGACTATTTGTTCCCCCCCTCGAACAAAGAGTCTCCCTGCAAGCTCAACTATCTTCACACCGGAAGATCAAATGCTCCATCGAGATCTAACTCTTCACTGCGTGGGAAGACGGCACGCCTTATGTGAAGTACCACTGCAGTCGATCACTCCTCTATGCCGCGTGGCAGCAACCGGCACGCCCATTACAAAGGAGCACCACTGTCAAATTTCTCGAGAGCCAAACATTAGCTTCACAGGAGCTTATTGCGCCTTTTTGCACCAGTGGGGTGGGCAGACCCATTGCGCCTTTGCGCCATTGGGGGAATCTATATCGTCGAACATCACCACACACACGACTAAGTTCAGGGCATGGCTCTGATACCACTTGAAGGACTCGGGGCACCATCCCAAAAGACTAGTCTGTTAGGTGGAGTTGCCCAAATCCTTATAAACCCAAGACCATCCCCACGTCTAGCCGATGTGGGACTATTTGTTCGACCCAAATCCCAACAAACAGGACAAGAAATGAACCAACAACTGCAATAATCACTCCTAATGTATGAAAGTCGTCCTTCTTCTTTGCTGATTTAAAGGAGCAAGCTGGCATTTTTGGGTTCCATGAAGTTTATTGTTTCCGAGAACTGAAACTCCACTTTGTGTTGTCAAAGACGCCGTGTCTTGGAACTTCACCTTCAAAGTTATTGTAAGAGAGATTCAGATAGTATAGGTCACGGAAGTCTTGTAAGAAATCGGGTATTCTCTCTGACAAGTTATTCTGAAACATCTAGCACTTTAATTTTTTTCTTTCCTTTTTCCTTTCCTTCATTTTGGGGCAGAGGCTTGGTTTTCTTGGGGAAAGGATCGGTTGGTTCTTCAAGCAGATTTCTTTTCATTTTTTTTTGTATTATCATGTCGATATATATCAATTATATGTAAACAGAAATAAAAGTTCTGCTTTTTTTTTAATCAAGTACAATGTAGCAAACACATTCACAAAAATAAAAAATAAAAGTTCCTCTCTTTAAAAGCTTACGACAAGCCTGCTTTTTCTGCATTATCTGGATCTTGGTATAAGGAGCTACAAGTTGATATTTTTGTGACTAGTGTTCACTTTGCTTCTCTCTTTTGTTTAAATCAATTTTCCAGCTCTCTTGATAATAACAGAAATAAGCAACCTAGTGAGTGATAAAATGAAGGGTTGTAGTATAATATTATATAATAATAACCAATATATTAAATTTAAAAGCACAGTAACATACATTACATAATTACACAGTTTTGTAACCAATATATAGTAGTGTTATATTTCAGGATTTTTTTTATCGTTCTATGTTGATTATTAAATGTCTAGTTATTTGAAATTGATATTTGGAGATGAGAATATGTGTTTTAGGTGAGTTCCATACATACCCAGGACCACGACCTCAATTTCCTAGCGCTGAACCAGACTGTACCGCTTGGTACTCAGTAACAGTAAGAATAACAGTAAAACTGTAACACAATAAAAGAGTAAACAGATAGGATGACAGTCATCCTCAGAAAATCTTGCAGTGGAACCCTCTTTCGGTTGCACAACTTATATGCTAGCTCCACCCAAAATACCGATATCATTTTCTATCAATTTCTCCATCACAGTGTAAGTTGTCTAATGATTATGTCACCTAAGTTACTGGGCATGAGCATTAACAGTAATGATGCTAGTGTGACAGTAAGATGGTATCTATCCGAGGGACTGTGGTAACATGATTCATATTTATGTTATTATAATCTGGTATAATATGGAAAATCCTACAGTAATGTCAGTATATAACATAAAGATCCAGTATCTAATTTTTTTCTAGAAATCTCAACAATTTTAATTATTTTTGAACATTTTTAGAAAAAGACAACAATTAACAATTCTAATAATTCCATTTCAAGAAATTAATAATTATCTACTTGGCATGTATTTAAATTGATTCCAAGCAGGGACAAAATGGTTAGTCCCAGAATAATGTACTTCCTTTTTGCCACATCACTATCATATAAGTTTGCAAACTCTTAAATTTCTTTTTTTAATGTCATTTATAATTTGTTCAGTTTTATAAGTTCTGATTATATATTTAATTTTCAACCTGCAGTTGATAAATTGGAAGAGGGTGAAGTGCTCAATTTGATCCTCTGCATATAATTATGTACTTGCTTTCAACACTGATCGGCCCAGTGTGAGGTAAAAGCTTCAGGTTTTTGAACACCAAGAAGTAAGCAGAAACATGGCCAAATTCGAAACTTTTTAGAAAAGAGAAAGAAAAAGAACTATTTTTTTTAAAAAATGAAATTTTAATAGAATAGAAAAGTAGATAAAAATCGGGTTTGATAAGTCATTTTTAAAATTTTAGAATTTTCTCTATCATATAAAGAATTTTTTAAAGAATTCTTAAAGGAGGATAAATTCAAAATTGTTGGATTTTCAGAATTTATAAAATAGGAAAAATAAAATAAATTTGGAATTTTGAAATTTTTCTTGTTTTTTCTCTAAAACAGAATAAATTTTACCCTTTCTAGAATTTTCAAAAGTGGAGAAGATGACAAACAAATTCTGGAATTTAAGATATAGAGAATTTTTTCCCCAACAAAATAAACTTTGTTTTTGAAGAGGATAAAGACATAACCACCAAATTTATTTCTTTTGTCTATGAAAATACACACCCAACACTTATAATTTAGTTTCATAATTATTAACTTAATATCCACCAAAGTTAACGGAATTTTGTTCTAACAAGTGGTATCAAAGCTTATGGTGAAGATTCCTGAGCTAAAATACAAGCATAGAGGAGATATTATAGTACAAGCAAGGATGCGCCTAGTGTTATGATGAGTCCTTGCCATAATAATAAGTCGTACGATAATGCAAGTATGTTAACAATTCTATGACAATTCTATGCCTTGATTGGTGCTACAGTTAATTGAGACACAATTACATAAATGGTATGAAAAGTATAGCTCATGCTTGAGACAAGTTTGGGGTCATACTCGTTGTAGCCCACGAGAAAAGTTTCAAGGTATGTTCACTAGTATCAATGAGACAGGTTTTAGAACATACTCACTGTTGAGACCACACCAACTATCGGGCTATACACCAATTGTTGTGCACCCAAAACTGTGATCGACGTTGCGAAACCGTAACAATATTTAATAATTGCAAAAAAAAAAAAACTAGTAAAGCAAAATAACAATATCAAGACAAACAAGAAATAACACACAGATTTAACGTGATTTGACCAAACCTAGCTTATGTCCATAAAGAGAGAACCTGGGAGAGTTTTATTAATAAACTTGATATAAGAGATCTAATATTCCCCTTGGTTCCCACAAGAATATTTACTTTCCCCTTGAATTACCTCAAGATTACAAGAGTATTCATTCTCTTTGCACCATCACCTACCTCTCTTTACATTGGCTTCTTATATATAGAACGTTCCTTGCAATAAGCATGAAAAGGGTAATAGAAGAGAAACCCAAGCTAGACCTTTGCAACCTTGTGAGCAACCATACCATAATAGGCCACAAACTGTCTAGAAAAGGAGACAGAACAGCTGTTGCAACAACTCAATAAAAGAGATTGGTTAGAAACCTGAGATACCCGAAGATCGTATGACCTGACATAATCTACATTGCTGGAGTTGTAAATAGACACATAGAGATGCCAAAAGAGTCTTTGGTAAGCCTGCAAAATAAGAATCATCATGAATATCACAGCAGTGTGATGCGGACATCTAAAGAGCGCCACTGTTCGAGTTGTTTCAGTCGATTGGAGTCTGTATTTTTTATTTATTTGAATCGCTGTTATTTTCTTTATTTTAGCTTTGTATTTCTCCTTTTTAGACCCACATCGACTACGTGGAGAAAGTCCTCAGTTCTGTAAGCTATATTAAGGCATGATTCCAATAAAATTGTAATGAAGATTATTAAAAAATGAAAATTTGAGTGTTTTCTCATGGGAAATCTCTTTGTGAATCTGCGTGTGAAATCCAATTCAGAATTTTGTTTGGCGTGAAACCAATCTCCTTTGTTATCTCAATTCTTATCTCCCTGCTCAAATCCCACTCTCTTATCCAATCCCAGACGGTTTACATCTCAGCCATCCACTTCCAAAAAACTTCAAAAAAAAAACCACAACCTTTGCTGCCTTTTTCCTTCCCACGTGACAACCTCACCAGCCAAAGAAAAACAAACCCATCAATACAGCAAACATCCCAATTCAAATTCCAATTACAAAATCCCTCATCCATCCCAAATCCAAATTAGTTAACAAAATTTAACTCACCAACATCCTATTCCTCCTCCTGCAAACCCACTTCAGCACACAACACCCACCATCATCCCCAATCTATTTCTTTAGCAACTCCAGCAAAAAGCTTCGAAGCCACGTGTGCCACCTCTCTGCGTGAGCAAACTCGAATCTCTGTCATCTCCTCTCTGTACGAGCAGGACTCCGTCCTCTGCCATCCACTAATTGACCTCGGCTCCATCATCTCCTTGACCTCGTCACTTTCCTACGGCTGTCTTCTTCCTCGCGTGCATGCTCCGACATCCACCGTCATCTCTACAAGCACCCAAGCATCTCTTCTCCGTACCGATTGGCCAGCCAGGCCGAGCCTCTTCTCGGCCTAGTTCTGTACCGCCTCGCTGGAGGTCCCTGCCATCCTCCTCGAGTTCAAGTCACCACCGATCGAAACCCTCCTCTGCCTCGTCTACAGAAGCTCCGATCAGTGCCTGCAAAGAAGAAAGAACTTGAAGATCAGTTGGGGTTTTGAATTTTAAATTGAGAGTAACATCAACAGTCAACCTCAGTAACAACCGTACACAACAATGGGTAAATTCTGTTTCAACAGTTAGATTATTTGTTAGATTACGTCACTGTTTATCTCTATAATTTTATCATTATTTTCTGTTGTCCACTAGATATTGTGAGCATGTGTGTTACTTTACTTCGTGCTTGTTAATCTTATGATCTTGACATTGCGAGTGGGACTGAACAAGTTAACTGATTATTGTTGTATCTGATTTCTTCGAGACTAGATTATCTAAATCTAAGCATGCAAATTATTGTTAAAACCCATCTTGCCATATTATTAGTTTTATATAATTTCCTACCGAAGATCAATAATTTAGTGAAACGTTGCAGCATTTGAATATATCACTGATATACCACACCATAGGGCCCTCGTTTCATATCACAGTATGATCTTAATGTCTTATGCTTATGGTGTGTGAAGATGCAAAGGTAATGAGCTACTTTGATAATGTTGGGGAGGAGATTAAGATGAAAGGAAGAATATTACAAGATATATTTTCTACTTTGGTGCAATATGTTTTTTGTGATACAAAGAACAACACTAGTTAGGACTTATTTTTTATTATTTAACAAATGGAGATTGTAATTTGTTTACCCATTGTTAAATAAATTGCTTAATCATTACCCACTAAATTTATCCCGTCTTATTAATTAAGCCCAGTTTAAATAAGGTGGATATAAGGGTTTGCGCTTGTCTTATACTTTGTCAAACACCCAACACTTTCTTGGTACTACTTTTATTCAATTTTCACATTATTTTGGTTATAAACACCTATTGAACATGTTATTGCTTAGTAACATTTTTTAGAGCCTCTCACAACTCTTCGCATGTCATACTAGTAGGTATGATGTCTTATGCAATAAAATAAAGAGGGAAAAGGGGGAAAAAGAAGAAAGAAAAATAGTATAGGGCATATACTAAACTTGTGGCCTCCTCCAAACAGTGCCCAAAATAAATTTGCAACACAAAAAAGAAAGAAAAGTTCAACAACAACAAACTTCTATTCAATAACTCAGAAAAACTTTTATTCAATTTTCACATATAAACCCATTGCTTGTTTTTCCTTCTCATCCACTAGCAGCGTAGAAATTGATGTTTCATGGGAGGGTCTCCTTCTCTTACTAGCCGAAATTTCTGTAAACAGCAATATTCTTCTCTGATGTTTAAGAGTTTCGGTTCTGCATAACCTATTTTCTTGATGCTGAAGAGTGTTGGGGACGAATGCCTCCCTGATTCCGATCTCGACGAGCCGCAAGATCAACACCAAGCACATAAGATAGATACCTCATACACAAGAAGAAGACACCATGATTTTTACGTGGTTCGGCCAAATTCCGGCCTACTCCACGGGGCACCGATGCAAGATATCACTATAGGAGATAAAATACAAGGATTACAAGAGAGAACACTCATCTCTCTATCCTTTCTCTCTCCATCTCATAGCACTCTCTCACATCTATCTCTCATTCTCACACAATGAGAGGAACCAAGTCCACCTCTTTCATTCCAAAGAGGTATTTATATAAGTGGTAGCCCACACCACTTACACTTCACAATAAACGGGGAATCCAAAGAGTCATGTAGTAGACGAAAAGTCTTACATCGGATATGAGACACAACCCCAACAATCTCCACCTTGGCTCGAAACCGGTGAGCCATATAACCTGGAGAAACTCTGTTGTTCTCTTCATCCACTTCACAAACAAAATCTGCACATGCACCTGTTCCACCTCCTGGGAACAATCTTGTACAATCATCACCGTCTCCAACCGAGCACTCATGATCACTACACTTGTCTCACATGGGACAACCGTGATCACAACACCATGCTCCAACTCGGTCAAAACATCTTGACCCTTCGAGACAAAACCCGATTGCACAACCACATGTGGCACCATATTTTAAAGTAACCCGCATCTAATAATCATGAGATACAACATCGTACCCACCCGCACAATCAGTCACACCATCAACTTCCTCGATCAACTCGACCTATACCTGGTCCTTGATCACTCGTCGATTCCTCGCCAATTTGTACAAAACCTTCTTCAACAGTGGAATTTCTTTGATCCGCTTCCACCACTGCGTCCGGAAAACTGAAAACATAAGGCGCAACTCCTGGATCACCTGAATCTGACACCGATTCCCTGATCCAACACCCGATCAATCTCAGTCGTTGATCTGCTCAACCCATCTCCTGCTTTCATTTGCTCCACCTGGCGTTTGGTGTTTGAAGCCCACACCAAATCACAAAGCACTCCATGTGAACTCCATCACACGCATCACATGGCTTGTGGTGTTTGGTGTTATATCCCAACACCGAATCCCACCAAACCTTTTCATCTCCTTCTTCACGCAAAACATGACGCTGCCTCCATGCGTGAGAAAACCCATCGCCTCCTCTTCACGAGACCTTGCCTCGAGCACATCTCTGCTCACCTCCTACGCTTCGATCACGAGCTGCCATGGCCTCCCGCCGGCCACCACTCGCCACACATCTTCATCAGCCCATCTCCGGAGCTCCATCCGCTCCACCTAGAATGAACCATTCCCAACTTCCCTATCGGTCAAATCTGCTGCCCTAGCTTCTTCTTCTTAGCCTCGATGCCTCTGCCGATCACCACCGTCGACTCGACATTACCTTCTACTTGCATGCTCCCCCACGGATCATCATCTTGGCTCCGATACCACTTGTTAGGGACGAATGCCTCCCCGATTCCGATTTCGACGAGCCGCAAGATCAACACCAAGCACACAAGATAGATACCTTATACACAAGAAGAAGACAATGATTTTTATGTGGTTCGGTCAAATTTCAGCCTACTTCACGGGGCACCAATGTAAGAGATCACTATAGAAGATAAAATACAAGGATTACAAGAGAGAACACTCATCTCTCTAACCTTTCCCTCTCTCTCTCTCATAGCACTCTCTCACATCCATCTCTCATTCTCACGCAATGAGAGGAACCAAGTCCACCTCTTTCATTCCAAAGAGGTCCTTATATAAGTGGTAGCCCACACTACTTACACTTCCCAATAAACGGGGAATCCAAAGAGTCATGCGGTAGACGAAAAGTCTTACACCGGATATGAGACACAATCCCAACAAAGAGTTCAGATTTTGAACTTATTTTCCTGAAGAGTTGAGGTTGCGCATAGCATTTGACTCTGCCAGCAAAAATTGCACATAGCCCATCGGTTTGGCTCCATCACCAAACAGGATTAACATAATGAATGGATAATTGAATATTTTTAAGAATTTTTGCTAGAGATTTGAGATCACATTTCCTCCGAGAGTACAAAGTGTACAGCCTCACTAATAAACCCTCCCCTTTGTGGTCAAACTTAGTCGTGGGTCTTCATCAGTAGCAAGGTGATATTAACCTCATGGAAGCCATCAAACCCATTAGAATAAAAGATCAACATAGGAAAAATCAAGAAAGATATAAGAGGACCCTGGGTGGACAAGTGCCTAGTTGCCAACCAGGTTTCAAAGCTCAGATTGACACGACAAGATGTCTAACATAATGAATGGATAATTGAATATTTTAAAGAATTTTTGCAATAGATTTGAGAGGTGGGAGTTTGATCCTAGAAAAGGAGAAAAGGTTTTACATCCGAGATAAAAGACTCAACCTCTGCTCTTTTTATGAGGACAAAATGTAGATGTAGCCATTGTGCAACGCTTATTGAAATCCTGAGGAAACTCAACTGAAATGTTGGAGCCAACACCCAACTCTCTTAACTGCGAAAGAAAGACTTGAGTCATTTGCCTATTTCTTCCCCAAAATAACTAAGCTACAAATAAAGAAAACACAAACTAAAAATAAAAAGAAGAATAATTGTCAATTGCAGATAGAGCACACCACATGCCACATGTGCAACAAACACAAAACTTTGTGAGCGCAGATGTGCTTGTGTTGTGTGACTCAAAATTCATCAAATACCTTCAACAGAAGAGAAGGGGAAGTTTCATATGAATTCCTACTAACCCTCCACTCTAGTCCATGTGGAACTTAAAAACAAGAATGAAAAAGGAAAAACTTTAAAATATAGACGGAAGCTCAACTTTCCCTGAATAAACACCAGGTTTACCAAAAACTCATCCAATACAATAAACCCCTTGAATTCACATAAAGAAATTTTGGAGTTGGACTATCATTGTCTTCTAGTTGCAGCTTTGATTATGGAAAGTTAAGAGCTCTATCTCCCAAGTGTTTTATGCTACACAGAGGTTTATCTTGTTCAACTAGACTATAATCTAATGAGAGCAAGTGTTTTATGCTACACAGAGGTTTATCTTGTTCAACTAGACTATAATCTAATGAGAGCAAGGACCTACAAAATCATCTACGTAGCTCTTCTGAATCCAAGTCTGGGAGTATATGAAGCATCTTCTGAAGTTGCAGGAAAGTCCCGAGTGTTATATCCATGGTGAGTGGCTTTATAGTGAGAGACTAGGTGTTGGCTCTACCAAACGGTACCAAACTACTGTTTTTTGATAAAGCAAGATGGTATATTTGAAGACCCAAAGAAAATTGCAGATAGAGCCTTGTTTTTTGCAACTGAACATTTGAAGGTTAAGGAAATGATTTATATATATGCGCCCACATGATCTTTGAATAGATTGGCATCAAGTTATTCTAAAATTTTATTTTATATAAAATCGATCAGCATATGAATTACAAAAATTTTAGAAAAGAGTTATCAAATCGTAATCTCAATTTATAATTAGGATTCAAACTATGTTATAATCCTAATCCAATAAATATTTCAACATTTTGTGTGCATGGGACGTGCCCAAAACTAGTAATGTCAATAGGAATACATCTGGTAAACCACTTCACAAATCAGTATCTCAGGAATAACAGGAAAAAGAACTAATAGATAATTAGCAGCAATTAGTAACCAATAATAGACTATTAATCAAGAATTATAAGTACCAATAATAGACTATCAATCAAGAACTATAAGTACAGAGGAGTCCTAAACAATTAGTGGTAACAATGGCTGTGAAGCCAAAGGCAACAACAAAGATAATAACGATTCCTAATCTCCACACCATGAAGAGCAAACAGAACTAAATCAATGATACAATATTCACTGATCAGCCAAAAAAAAACCACAGCTAGCAAATAAGTTGGTAGAATATGACAAATATAATTTTATTGTGTTTCTATCAATGCAAGAAATAAGGAAGATTAAGTAACTAGTAGCATAACGAGACTGCTTACCTGTCTATACTGCAAAAATACTGACAGAAGGTGGCGTGGCAAAGAACAAATGACTATCTGGTCAAAAAGAACAGTCTTGATGACATGGTTTCTTTATGTTATCTCCCTACAAACCAAGCTTTGTGAATAAAAAGTTATATAATCAGCAAGAAAAGAGAGCTGCAATAATTCATAGCAGAAATGAGAAGCGTATATATAATGCTAATGAGCAAAGAAGAGGAAAATGCAGCCAAAATTTGAAAGCATCGGAAGATGACGGAGATCTGCTGAGTAGCATCAGGAAGAAGACACATCTGCATTAAAAAGCAAATGAATTATCAATTGTGAGGAAAAGAACACAACACACATCACGGCATGTACGTTAATACAAAGGAAGCCAATGCATAAATCAGAACTGATAACTACAGTTTTGGAAAATATCCTTCCATGACTTTTGTGTCAACACAAACAGCAAAGAATGTAAATATTTATGAAAGAGGAGTTTTCTTTTGTTAAAAAACAATAAAGACAGGGAGTAGACTTTTATGCATTGTAAAAATTATTATTCTTTTTTTTTTTTGCGACACATGCATGGGGAAGCTCTGGACAAAACATGAGGGAGGCATAAACTCATTCAAGCCTCATCGTTGTACTGCAAGCAGTGGCTGCGAATGAAGCATGTGAATGAGATTGAAGCTAAGACAGAAGTTCAGCTAGCAACCCAGGTCGTATAGGTCTATACCACTGAGGGAATAAGAGTCGAACGCGTGTACTTTCTTCCCTGATCAGAAAATTGAACTTTGTCCTAGGCCCAAAAATCAATTTGAAGGAATTTCGGAAACTATATCATTTATCAAGATAGTAAAGAGTATTGCATCTATGTATTGGTTTAATTCTTTGAAACAAGAAAAGGTATTTCTTGTAACATAAATTGAGTCAATCATAATGAATTGGCAAGTGCTGGAGTCCAAATCTTTTTAATACCGTGTCATTTCTTTCAGTGATGCACCAAGCACACAACCGAAACTAGTGATCAGTAGAGAATATACGGGTAGAACCTAATCTTGACGAATTAGATCAAACTATCAGTGATGCACTACAATAAGCTGATGTGCAGTGAGAAAACCGATGAAAAAGATGCAGTGAGCTGAAAATTGTAGTAGCACTCAGCTAAGGTTCGAAATCTCGAAATCGGTATTTGGGTCGGTTGGTGTTAGTATTAGAATCAGCTAAATCAGCCGAATTGTCTCGATGATATTAGAATTGGTTTTTAAAAAAAAAATTTTAAGAAAATAATTAAAATTGTAAAAAAAAAAATTATTGATCAATAGAAGCATTTTGACATATTTTTTAAGAGTACCCGATGGAAATGATTTTGTAACAAAAAATTGAACCTACTCGATTCCGAGATAACAATTTTTTGTAACTAAAACTATTCCTAAATTTATTAGTTAATTATATTCATGGAAATGATTTTGCAACAAAATTTTGAACCTTTTGTCTAACAAATTCTCATTTTTGAGAACTAGTCTGCAAATTAACATTATTAAACAATTTTAACATTTTTTGACAAATTCCCTTTTTTGAAAAGATTTTTAAACATTTTTTAACAAAATAATTATATAAACATAATTTCAAATAGGAGATGACATTTTTATTTTACTGGGTGCTTTATTAAATAAAGTGCTAACAGAATATTATAATTGGATATTAAGGGGTTAAATGAGAAAATGTATCATGAATCCAAAATAAGTTTTTGGGGGGAAATCCATAACAAGTTAAACGGGTCGGGTTTCCGGTAAGATTTGTAAGACAAACTTCAAACTTTTCTCTCAAGTGATCATAAGTTTAATGGGTAGGGTACAGGTTTCGGGTAATATTTGCAACTAAACTCTAATATTCCTTATCTTAATGGGTCGGTTTAATTCTAACCCAACCCATATTGGGTTAAAAAATAAAACCGACCTCTAACCCTAACCCTTCAATCTAAAAGAAGCAACAACTACAAATTGAGATCTCACCTCTATTCGATCGAGGCAACTCCCTCCTTTTCGACTGTGACTCCCTCCTTTCTTCAACTGCAATGACTCCCTCCAGACTGTGAGGGCAATCTCCACTTCTCTTCCTTTCCTCTTCGATCTACTATAGTACTGACAACCTCTCTTCTCATCAATCTCGCCTCGAGTTAGTAGCAAGATCTCGCCTCAGTATGGAATCGACTGGAATCGACTCGTCTCAACCATTATTGTTTGGAATCGGTCGATTCCAGCCGATTCTAGCCGATTCTATTTTTTTCCTTCCCAATTCGATAATGTTCTCGCCGATAACGATTATCAACTCCAATTCTAATTCGGTATTCCTCACTCCATGCGCCCAACCCACCAGAGCTCGGAAGCAAGCTTGTCGGAGATGAAATGGAGCAGACCAACCCTTCAACCACCCCCTCAAATAAAAAACCAATTTGCAAGAAAAAAATCAACTAATACCCAGTGTTTTAAATGTCGGATATCAGGGAAATGTCGGATGTCGTAATCGGATGTCGGATTTCGGATTTCGGAGATATTTCGGGGCCATTTAGTAAATTTCGGACGTCATGACGGATAGCAAATATATATCCTAGATGTCTTAAATAATGTAATTTAAAAATTCTTATCAAGATAATACATACACAACTTATGTAAAACTACATAAATATGTTTAGGATATGTATAATTAACTTAAACATTTTGTATATATTCACTAATCCATTATTAAAATTTCTCAATTACTTCAACTTTCAAGACCAATCAACATATTGGGTTTTTCCCAAAATGTCGGCCGACATTTCGGGAAAATATCGGCCGACATATCGGATTTTTCCCGAAATGTCGGCCGACATTTTCTAAAACGCCATTTCAAATGCGGGTGGGGATGTCGTGGCGGTGAGGGCTTGAAAACGAAATGTCGGCCGACATTTCGGAAATGTCGGCCGACATTTAAAACACTGCTAATACCTCACAATCACAAGTATTCAAATTATTATTTTGTCTCCTATCCACAGGCTTTTGACATGCGCACAAAAGAACTACAGTGCACAGACCAGACACAATCACTAATAATTTTTCCTTTCTCATGGAAGTAGGGATGGCTTTCCTTTGAATTTTTAACTTATCCCCATAAAAGAAGAATCTAAACTAAGATGTGCAGACAACTAAAATTACAGTTGATCAAAATAACTGCGAGTTTCTCTTAAAGGCACATAAGCAAGGATAATAATAGGAATTCCTTGAAATGGATAACTATTTATTGACTATGTCAACAACAATAATTCTCAAGTAAGCATTAACAAATCAGTACCTCACATCTCGGAAATACCGGCAGAGAGACCTCACACTGGAAGCAGCTAGATCCAATAATAATTGTTTACAAATCAGAAGACAATAAGCGTGAGAAAGCCATATGCAGCCACCAATAATAATACCTGGTGAAGCAAAGAAAAGATCAACAACAAATTATAAAGAGTATACACAAATTTAAAGAACACTCTAACTTCGTTGAGAATGGAAGTCCTTAATTAGGCATAAAATTCTTGTCACACCAGAGAAATCAGTCATATATATCAAACTTGGCCCCTGAATTTAGTTTCCTTGTTACAAAATCAAAAACCACAAAAACCTTACTTTAAGTTTAAAAGGCATAAAATTCTCAGCCCATCATATATCAAAACAAAAAATAGCTAAAAGAATTTTGCTGTATATGTTTCCTGGATATATAACCTTCTCATGTACCTTCTTCTCAAATAAAATAAATAAACAGAAATACAAAAAACTTAGGCAAAGAAGTATCAGTTGCTCACCTATCAGCAGAGATAAGTATCATAGTTCGTTAAGAAAGCCTTGGGCCTCTTTTAATGTGCCTAAGAGCAAGAGTAACAACCGGAAACAACCAAAAGGGAACCACTGTATAATACTTAACAATGCCAATAGCAAGGACTCCCAAGTATGTGTTAATAAATCAGTACATTAGCAAATTAATTTAATTTTTCTGATAAAGGATCCATGAACAGTTTGTTTTAGAAACTATCAGGCATAAAATTATCATCACAGCTAACAGATAAACGTTCTTCTCAAAATAAATAAAGAAGTATCAATTGCAAGCTTATCCATATGAAAGAAGTATCTAAGCTTAAACTTTGAAGAATTCAAATTATAGTTCACCAACAAAATCATTGGCCTCATTTTGATGCACCTAAGTAAGGATAACAACGCGAAATCACTCAAAGAAATAACTATTTGTTGGGTTAACAATGTCAACAAGTAAGCATCAACTTTACTTCCTATGGCAGATAATAAAACCATAAACAACTTATTTTTAACAAACTATTAACAAAATCCTCTTCACGCCATATACCAAAACAAAATATGAAAATATCTACCCATTTTAATCTCTTCGCGTAATATATGGAACATATAGAAAAGAAGTACCCAACGATGTTCTTAACCCACAACAAAAGAAGTATCTAAACTAAAATCTGTGATTAAGGAAAACAGTGACCCTATTCTAAATGCACCCAACGATATTTGTTTCAGTAAGGCCTAAATAAAACATTCATGGTTTAAACAAAATTATTCACATACAAAAAAGAAACATGTCGCCTCCTATAAACAGTGCCAAAATAAACCTACAACAGACAAAAAAGAAGAAAAAATAAATAGAAGCTCGACAACAACAAAATTTTATTCAATCTGAAGGAAGGCCTAAGTGACCACAATTACAGTAATCACTTCGCCAACAATCTAACTACCTTTTCTCTCTAAACTAACCACATATATATTCACAGAATTTTCTGCCGAACCTTTGATTTCCATCTGTATCTCTTCTTTCCGATCACCCAATTCCCTTCTGGACAAAAGCTCACATCCCCTCACCTCATGTGAATATAGCTGCTGAATGGCCCTGCACTGACCTTGGCTGCAGACTTCTTTGCTAATTGAGGAGTCCCGAACACATTCCAGAATCTCAATGTCTCATCCCCCGCCGCTGATGCAACTGTACACCCATCTGGACTCTGCAGCAAAATCAAATCCAAACCCAAAAAAACTTTTAACCCACATTATCACAACACAACAATCATTAATCCTAATCAACTAGTAACATCATTCAGAAAATTTTATCCATACCTGAGCCATGAACAAAACCCGTGAAGTGTGCCCAATGAGTTTTGCAATCTTAACCATTGATGGGTACTTCCAGAGTGTCAGCTGGTTCTGAGCGAATCCATTGGAGCTTAGCAATTCCCTCTCATTCTTGTTCCACAGCAATGAGCACACCTGAGAGCCTGTGTCGACCGAATTGAGGCAAGCACCCGTGTGAGTGTTCCAGAACTTGATGCATCGGTCGTTGTCACCCCCACCCGAAGCCAGCAGATTACTCTGGAATGAGCACCAGGCAAGGGCCTTGACGGCGGCCATGTGGTCTTCAAAGCGGTGCACCCACTGGTTCTGGCCCGGGGCTGCAGTTGATGAGGCCATCGACAGGTCCCAGATATGGAGCAGACTGTCATTGCCTCCACTGGCCAGCTGCTGGCCTGAGCCAGACCACCTGAGACCTCAAACCTCCTGAGTGTGTCCCTGGTAGGTCTGGATAGCATGAGATTGGGTCCGCACATCATTGTTGACTATCTTGCCATCCATGCCGCCAGTTGTTAGGATGTTATTGTTCCAGGCTAGAGACCCAACTCAAGATCGGTGCACCCCTCTCAAAGTTCTCAGCTAGTAGAAATTGCAATTAAAAAAAAAATGTTAAGTAGTTGATTTCAGGAGACAATAGGCAATAAAGCAATGAAATCATGAAACCAAAGATAATATTGTTACAGACTTACAGTGTAACAATAGAAATATAGTTAAAATGACACAGAGTAGAATTTATAACATAACTGTTGTTCAACTTAGTTAATTTCAAGCGATGTTTTTTTTTTCCCCTTTTTGATTAATCAGGTTAAGCATTACCAGAACAGAATTTTGCTACAAATTATACACTTTTCAGTAGTGTCTGAACTAAGTTGATCAAATGAACGAACACCAACCATAAGTTATCAGAATTGTATTTGACATAAAATGTTCCCAAGGGCGATCGACAGCACGTTGCTGCTCCCCCAATCAAGAAGATTAAGGTAGTAGTCATCAACAAGATCCGCAGCGTCCAATGTCCTCTCTGGTGTCTGCAAATAATTTTCAAAAAAAACCAAGAACAAGTGCAAGTTAGAAAACAATCAATCACATAAGAATTTGATAATGTTGCACTGTTACTCACTTGAGAAATGTATCTCCGCTTGATGGACTTGGTCACATGAGCAGATACCATAGATTTGGACAAGAAACTGTCAGTGGCAGCGGCGGGCATGTTCTTGAAGGCGAGGATTCGGGTTCGGTTGTCAAAAAGAGACTCTGCGAGCAGTTTCCTGTAGAGCAGTTTCGAAGGGGATGAGGCAGCTGTATTGTTCTCCCTCTCCTTCTCCTTTCTTGTTTCTGTTAGCTGGTAGTGAGCGAAACCGAAGTCCATTGCAGAACGATCTGGTATGAATCTGTCGCTCTGTAAATTAACAAAAGAAGAAAATCAACAATTTAACAAACCTGAGCCATGAAAATTTGAAGATGAAACAAACTGTCAAACCTTCAAGAATTTCAAACTGAGAAGAATTATTACTTATTTAAGAAAAATTTAAGATCATATTACAGGGAAAAAGTGAGAAACTTCTCCCACTAGTAAAATCCCAGGAAAATCTAAAGAACCGATACATCTTTTATTCCTAAGCGTTCCAAAATCCCATAAAGGCTGGAAATATAAAAAAAATACCATTTTTATTACAAGAAGAGGAAAGAAAAGGGGAAATTAAAGAACAACCATAAATTTTCAAAAAGAGGCCAAATCTGTTGAAATTTCTTCTGCAAATAAAAAACCCAGATGAAAATCTAATTGAAAAAAAAAATATCTAAAAACCCATCATAACCCACAAACACAAAAAAGACAAGAGACCCATAATCAGAAAGGAAAAACAATAGATTTTTAGAAAGAAACTGAATCTTTAACCACCAAACATAAAGAAAATGAAAACCCACAAAGAATAAAGGATTCTTGGGAAGAAAGAGGCTTACGTTGCCGTGCCCCGAAGTTGAGTTCGAGGATCGAAGTGGAGGGATATAGACCGTGGAAGCGACTGCTCGAAGAGGCGCCCGATGATGTCTCGACCTCGATTTCATCTTCTCAGAGGAGATTGAAGCCAAAGAACCTGCATCCATTGTTAGCAAAAACACAAGAAAACCCACAAAGAAACTAAAACCCTAACAAATAAACAGGGAATAAACAATCAAAGTATTGGTTAGTAGCGCAGCAGTAGTCACAAAAAAGAGAGGAGGAATCTTGAGAGCTTCCTTGAGAAAAAATGCGAGAGCGAGGAAAGCTAAGAGAGGAGAGAGAGTTTGAGTTTGAGAGAGAGAGAGAGAGCGCGAGAGAGACTTAGATCGAGACAGTTGTAATAAAGAGGCTGACACGTTTATATAAGTTTCCAAAGGGTTGTTACGGATCTAAACGGGTCAGTTTGGTTCGGGTTCATGCAAATCTGAATCCGAATCAAATCAGATCCGGACACGCGTTTGGTCACACCCTCGGATTTGGGTCGGATTTCAAATCTTAAAAAAGTTGAAAAAAGTATCAAATCAAAATTAACGTCCATAGTGGTAATCAAGATAGTTTTTTTACTTTATATTCATATTATTCATTATTGTAATCTAAATGCTTTTTACTCAAACACAACTAAACATGTGTTGTATACATTTATTTTGTAACTATTTTGGGGTTGCTTACCAGGTTTCGGATCCAGAAAGAATTATGTTCTGCATCCAACTCGATAAGTTTTTTGGGCACAATTTTTATATCCAATTCTTATAAATATGAAAATGATTAGATTATGTTTTCAGATTTTTTTTTTTTTTCAAATACAATTTATTGCCCCAATGTGCATAATTAGTTAACTTGTTTCACGATAAAATTTGGGTAAAGTGCGGAAAACTTTATGAGGTTGTTAAAAAAAAAAAAAGTAGTATCCTCTAATATCTAATTCCTTTCCAACTTTCTATCTCTTTACTTCTTTCTCTTTCTACTTTCACTTTCCAACTAAGAAAATTTTAGCTTAATTCCTTATTAACAACATTTATGTTTACTATGGATGAACGGAAAGAAAAGCATACAAATTAATTCAAAAACATATCATCATATTGAGAAATAAGAATAATGGAGAGATAAATATGCAATATTGATCAAACCTAAAAATAAATTATAAATTATAAATATGGAATATTAGGAGACAAGGAATGGATTATCAACGAACTAAGATATTCTTGTACTCATAGTAGGAATCCTCAAATTCAGATATAGATGAGTACTAATCTCAATCTGATTGTACTGTTGGTAAGAGTCTGAGCATTGACCTATGCGGTTACCTACATCAGGTGTGAACCTAGGCTCTGATATTACTACGTAACACCCCAATCCAGCAGGTATGGGGACGCTACGGCGACGTACATACACAGAGCAGAAATACCCTCACGTACGTATGCAAAGCCTCAGTACAAGAAATAAGCACAATACACACAATAATTCTAGCATTAAGTACAAGAATACCTGCAAGAGGGATTATTATAATAGATATAAAAACAAGGATAAAAATGGACAAAATGTCAGAGAATAAAAATACCTAAGAATAGTATAGTGATGAGTCTCCTATGTGTATCCCGTGAAATGTCTGGTACTATGATATCTCAAATCTTCAACCTGAGCGCACAAACTCAGTCGTCGAAAGTGACCTAGTGAGTGATAAAATAAAGGAAGCAGTCACATATGTAAGTTCACCTAGAGGGGGGGTGAATAGGTGATGGCTAATCTAATGGTCACTTAATGCCAAATAATGCGGAAGCTAAAACAATTATGACCTAATAAAATCTTTTACACTAAACACTATGTATAACACAAGAGTGTTGCCGAATTCCCCGTGAAGGGCTCTGGACAAACTCCTCTAGATTCCCCTTTAATGGGTTGAGGTGCCGCGTTGGCTCTCTTGGTTGAATACAAGTGTTAGCAACAATCCCACGCAAGTATATAACAATATGAGCACAATATATCAAGCATGTAAATGTAAAGGCAATAATTGAATGCAAGATATAAAGGGGATAGAGAGAGAGTGAGCAATCGCAAACACAAAGGGTTTGTTTCGAGGTTCGAGCACACTTGCTCTACATCCCCACCTTCGACACACGAAGGATTTCCACTATGCAAGATCCCAATGGATCTCTCCTCGGTGCCGCAACACCTACAAGCCCTCGGACTCTCTAGTCCCTTACACACCGCAAGCCCACCGGCTCGCCGAGGCCGCACCTCAATCAACAAGAGTTCGCACCCGAACCCTAAACAACCACGAGCACACTTGCCCGTCTCCTCAAAGAACAAATGAAGTCTTTGGTGATCACAACACTTTGATCACCTAAAAGCTCTCACTACAACACTCCTATAGGTAGATATAGCAATGGAAAGCTCAAGTGTTTGTGTGAGAAAACAAGGATGAAAGCTATGGTGAAAAACTCAAGAAATCTCTTTTAACACACTCTAAATAAAACTCTCTTTAGATTGGAAGTATTAGCTCTCTATTTTGTGGAGAAAAACTCTTCTGAAAGAATAGGAAAAACTGGCTCTAAAGGTCTCCAAAATCTTAGCTCAAAACAATGACCAAACCCCCAAATTTATAGGCCAGAAAAATATAGCCGTTGGGGTCTGTCAGAGCTGCCGGTCGACCCGTGCGGTCGACCGCCAACGGTCGGATTTCTGACCGTTGGAGCCACGGTCGACCGCCTGGGTCGACCGAACCACTGGAGCTGAGAGTCCAACTCTCTGTCGGTCGACCCGTGCGGTCGGCCGAATTTTCCATAGAGCTCTGCTCTCTGGGCGGTCGACCGGCACGGTCGGCCGTCCTCCAGTGCACAAAGGCGTGCACATCCGTGCACGTCGGTCGACCGGTCCGGTCGGCCGACTCCAGGATTAGTCGACTATAAGGGTTGGCAAGTCGACTTATCTGAAGCCTGAAACAGTTTCTGGGATTAAAAAATTAGTCTTTTTGGCTCTAATAAAATCCCATAAAATACTTAAAAATCTACAAAAATAGTTTAACCAATATACTTTGATATACAAACATGCTTGCACAAAATCAAGGCATGTTATAAAAGATTGGACTATTTTTGTAACTTGGAAATATTTGGCTCAATTAAAAACTGTTTTTCCAAAACAATATTTTCCAAAACATATTTTTCCAAATCTCCATCAAATACAAAAACAAGATATACTTTTAAAGCATAGTGTGTATGGATATGATCCACTATACAATCATAATGAATATCTATGTTTTTGTCATTAAGCTCTAAACTTGGTTTTGGTTAAAAGATGTAAACATGAATATCAAAAACCAAAACTATGTTTTTCCAAAATGAAAAAATCTTTTCTAAATCTGAAAATTCTTTTATGAAAAGACAATTTAACCAAGAGTGTGTGTGTGATATATACTTGAGCAATCCACCAACTATCTATCATTTACATTTTATCTAAAACATAAAAATCTTATACCTAGACACAAGTCTTGATCTTGAAGTCTTCCCTTGAAGTCTTCTCATCATCTTGACTTGGTCCAATCTTGACACCGTGCTAGCTCCAAATCTTGACTTTTTATCCTTTGTTGAGCTATGAACCTACTAAGATCTTGATAATGAATCTGTCACTAATTAAACACAAGATCATTAGTAAACATAACTTCATGAGTTGATCATCATCAAAACTAGGGTGATAGGCCTTTGGGCCAACAATCTCCCCCTTTTTGATGATGACAAAACTCATGGAGTTATATATGCATGGATTAAAGTAAAGCTTCAAAGAAGCTACCCCTTAACTCATGCATACCAACTAAATAATAGATATGACAATGAAGCACATGAATATGTATGCAAATGTATGGAGATAAAACAAAATAAATCTTTTTCTCCTATTTGCAATACAAAAATATATATGCATAACTAACAAGGAAGACCAATACTTCTCCCCCTTAATCAATGAAAACATGCATATAAACTCAAATACTTCTCCCCCTTTTTGTCACTCATCAACAAAGGGTTCAAAGTAAAATCAAATCAAACAAAAATTTTTCTCCCCCTTTTTGTCAAAAACAAAGAGATCAAGAAGGGGTAATACAAATCAATCAATAAAGATTTATATGCGATATACATTCATGAAGAGGAAGACGCTAAGTTAGCTTCCCTACACATATGCATTACATGAAGAAGGGATGACAAGCCCTAACTCACATAACACATATTATGTAATGCATAAGAGGAGATGTGAAGCTCCCCCTACACACGTATATCATATAAAGAAGAGTTGTCAAGCTCCTCAATTTATAATATACTCAACATGAATCCATATGTAAGAGAGATGTTAAGCTCTCCTTGCATATAGGAATTACAAATCAAAAATTTTGAATTTTTCTTTAAAATTTTGAACTTTGATAATAAAAACACATTTTGAGATATCAAGTAAACATATTTTTATTTTGATATCAATCTAGAAAACATATTGCATAAGCTTTAAGAACAATTGAAAGTTAAATTAAGCTTAGCATATACACAAATAGATCACATGTATGAAAAGATAATACCAATAGAAATTGATATAATTTAAATTTGAAAGCATTCATACATACAATCAAAATACGAGTATATAAAAATCATATTGATACCAATTGAAAATATCCAATGATACCAATTGAAGAGTAAGCTTATCATATACTCTAACAAATGAAGAATATGCACTAGTTAATATGAAAATGTTTTTAAAACTAGTACGAAATCCTTCAAGCAAGGAATAAAGCAAAAATGTCAATTAATCTCAATATTCCTTTAAATCATGAAGACATGAAAATCATCACACATTTTTTATTAAAAAAAATTTATATTTCAAGATATATGTATGTTTTGACAACACAATAAGTATACATACATATCTCTTAAACACAAATGAGTCCATATAAATAGATTTGCATTAAAGGCAAATGACTCAAGAGGTATACATGTATATCTTAAAGTTTGGCAAAATACACATATACATGAAATGAAAACACATGATCATAAATCAAATCCAAGAAGTGGGAATACAAGTTTAAAAATGTATGTATCATCAAAACCAAGCTATACAAGCACATTTCATGGGTTCAAATAAGCATTCAAGCACAAATATAATAGATTTATTTGTGGCCCACGATATGTACAAGTATAAATCCTAGTGTTGACAAAAACTAACATATAAACTAATATTCATATCATGAAGCATCAAATTTTGAGAAAAATAGAATCATGTGTCAATCTCAAAAACTATTTGAAGAATAAATAACTAGTATAAATTATTTTTGAAAAACTAGTTAAAGATCCTTCAAATATATCAAATCTTATGTTTTTCATAAACATAACTAGACACACAAAAATTTAAGCACTCATGGTCTATAAAGCTCAAAAATGATTTTAACAAAAGTGTGAGTGTTAAACGATCATGTAACTAGTATTTTTATGAAAGAGTCATAGAAGCTCAAAAAGATCATAAGTCACATTTTTAACAAAAGCACGAAAAATTATTTTTCATCAAAACACTATTCTTCATGGTATATGTATGATTAATCCAATCCTAACAATACACATACATATCCCAAATCTAAAAGAGTCTATTAAATGTATTTGCATGAAAGCAAGAGACTCACGGGTATACATGTATATTTATTAGATTTGAATTAAAAATACATATACATGAAGTAAAGCATAAAAATTGGCAAAGCATGTATAAATGAGAATCATCAAAACTAGTCTATACATATGCATATAGTGGGTACAAATGAGCATGAAGAGTGAATGTATATGAATCAATTTGATACTCACTAAGTGTACATGTATAAAAGCAAGTTTGACACATTCTACATCTAAGCATGTAAATACCACATGAAGCACACAAATCATAAAACATGAACATGCTATGAATATTATGAATGAACAAGCATGAACATAAAAAGTAGGAGTTTAGAAATTGTTACCAACTCCAAAGCTCCTAACATGGTGGTTGTCCCACCAAAACTCCTTGATAGCGATGCATCCAAATGTATGTCCATCATGTCCAAGAGCATCCACTACCAAGGTACCAATCCTCTCACGTCTTGTGAGGGCCCTCACCTACATCAAAAGCAAAAGGTGGGAGTTTTGGTACCCATATTTTCTTGGGTCCTTGGGGGTTAGTCTTGTTGTAAGGCACCCAAACATTTTTATTAGCAAAATTTAGAGAATTAACATTATCATAACAAAACTTTGCTAAATGGCCTTTGCGGCCACAATGTGTACATACGTACACCTTAGTATGCTTATGTGTAGGAGTGTGATCATGTTGTGCAACATAAGCAAATGCATGGTTATGATGTGCATGAATGTGTGGAGTTTGTTTCTTTGAAAACATTGACTCCAACCTAGAATGATTAAAAGCACAAGAGTTCAAAGTTGAACTCAAACCATCCATTTTATTTTTCAAATCTTTAATCTCATTAGTGGTGGCATGAAAAGTATGATGAGATAAAAAATCATTTTTCTTTTTCTTTGTGAAACAAAATCTTTTTCTTTTTCACAAATTTTTCTTTTCAAAGAATTATTTTCTTGAAAAATAACTTCCTTTTGTTTTTCCACCAAATCAATCTTATTTTTCAAAGTAGTGTTCCCTTCACATAAATCATTCAATTTTGTAAGCAAGGAAACATTCTCATTTTTCAAATCTTTGTTTTCTTTTTCTAAGCATGCCATTTTATTTTCTAATGAATCTTTTTCATTAAGCATGGCATCAAAATTCTTTTTCAAATTATTGTTGTCTTTTTCTAAACATGCAATATTAGATTTAAAAGAATCTTGTTCTACATGCATGCAAGCAATATTCTTTTTCAAAATTTTATTTTCTTTCTTAAGCATGTCATATTTTTCAAGAATTGTTTGACAAAATGAAGTGAGCTCATCATATGACATGTCCTCATCGGATTCGGAGTTTACCTCAAGGGGGTTATCCCCTTGGACCATATAGCATACGTTGGAGATGTCGCTTCCAACGTCCGAATCGCTCCCCGCATAGTATAGATCCTTTTCGCCAAGGGAGGTGAGAGTGTTCCATACTACAAAAGCCGAATCAATATTAGCAACTCTAGATA
Source organism: Agave tequilana (assembly GCA_038442645.1). Taxonomy (NCBI): domain Eukaryota; kingdom Viridiplantae; phylum Streptophyta; class Magnoliopsida; order Asparagales; family Asparagaceae; genus Agave; species Agave tequilana. Next base: position 28,610 of record JAVJIF010010274.1, read on the forward strand.
AATAAACATCATCTAGGGTAGACTTTAAAGCATTAAGGGCTTTTGAGTTAGCCTCAAAATTCTTACCATCTAAAGAATATGCATTATTAGTAGTGGCAAGATATACATGAATGCCTAAGGCCTTGAGGTACAATGACATCTTAACCTTCCAAATTTGGATGTTAAGAATGTCAAAGGTGGGTGGTGACATGAAGTCCATGGTGTGTGTACAAAATATTGTGATTAGCCTAAAATGAGGATCTTTAACCCTAGGTTGTTAGACCCAATATCAAGAGCACTAGCTCTGATACCAATTGTAAGTTCACCTAGAGGGGGGGTGAATAGGTGATGGCTAATCTAATGGTCACTTAATGCCAAATAATGCGGAAGCTAAAACAATTATGACCTAATAAAATCTTTTACACTAAACACTATGTATAACACAAGAGTGTTGCCGAATTCCCCGTGAAGGGCTCTGGACAAACTCCTCTAGATTCCCCTTTAATGGGTTGAGGTGCCGCGTTGGCTCTCTTGGTTGAATACAAGTGTTAGCAACAATCCCACGCAAGTATATAACAATATGAGCACAATATATCAAGCATGTAAATGTAAAGGCAATAATTGAATGCAAGATATAAAGGGGATAGAGAGAGAGAGAGAGTGAGCAATCGCAAACACAAAGGGTTTGTTTCGAGGTTCGAGCACACTTGCTCTACATCCCCGCCTTCGACACACGAAGGATTTCCACTATGCAAGATCCCAATGGATCTCTCCTCGGTGCCGCAACACCTACAAGCCCTCGGACTCTCTAGTCTCTTACACACCGCAAGCCCACCGGCTCGCCGAGGCCGCACCTCAATCAACAAGAGTTCGCACCCGAACCCTAAACAACCACGAGCACACTTGCCCGTCTCCTCAAAGAACAAATGAAGTCTTTGTGAAAATCACCTAGAGGGGGGGTGGAATAGGTGATTATGCTAATCAATGCACAATTTAAAACTATGATGCAACAATCTCCCAAAACAAGACTAAGAGCCGAATGCCCCGTGAAGGGTTCTGAACTCTTTCCTCCTGATTCCTCGTAAATAAGAGTTGGAGGTGCGCAATGCAACCTTGTTGTATGGGACAATGATTGACAAGATGAATGACAACAAGTGAATATAGCAATGACAAGCAAAAGCAAGCAACAATAGTAATGAAAGTAGTGCAAGAACAAGGAAAGTAAACTAAACGCAAACACAAAGAATTGTTATCGAGGTTCGAGCACCCAGCTCTACTTCCCCGCCTTCCCAGAAGGATTCCAACCACTTCCACTATCACAAAGATGTCACAAATACACCGGAGTACCCAACTCCACAATCTCAAGTACAAGTTCTCTCTTGGTAGTCAAAAGACCACAAACTTTCTCTTGCAAAATTCTCTTCCCTTACAAAGGTCCTTAGAGAATCAATGAGTAGGAATGAAGCTCTTGTGTGCAAAGAGAAAAGAAAATGAAATCAGAGAATTCTTGAAAACACTTCAGAAATTTGAGAGAGAAATTCAGCACAAAAACCAAGAAACCAAGCTCTTTTGAATGCCTTAAACTTTTGGATTTTTCTTGTAATAATTAGGTGATCCAATCTCTCCCCAAACACCCCTATTTATAGGAGAGGGCTAGGGTTAGAAGAAAAAACATTTTTAAGGCTAATCAGAATGTATTAAACTCAAAACAGGTCATTTAAACTCACTTAAGTGAGAAAAAGACAAAACTTAAACCTGTTTAGAAACTAGCCGTTACTGTTCAAACGGCTAGTCCGGTCGACCGGTCGGTCGACCGCCTACTCAAAAATCTGACCGTTGTAGGCCAGCGGTCGACCGCCCGGTCGACCCAATCTATCCGAGAGCAGACTGAGTTACAGTCGTTCGACCGTGCGGTCGACTGCAAAAACGTGCACACTGATACATGCACACCCAGAACTACAGTCGACTGGGCCGGTCGACCGGCCAAACCTGACATAGGTCCGGTCGACTGTCCGGTCGACTGGCTCAGGTCAAAAACCAGGTTTAAAACATAATTTTGAAAAGACTTTGATTTTTATGAAAAATATCTTTAAATAGTACTAAGTATAAAACATATAAATTGATTTGTACGCAGAGGATTTTGTATTAAAATATTTTTGTACATTTTATAGAAAATCATCTTAGAAACAATATGTGCGCAAAAACGTGTGTGATTGAGCTTCAAACCTATCCATCATTCTTTAACAAAAATTCTAAACCTATAAAACTAGAAACAAATCTTGTTGAGCAATCTTCAAGTCTTGAGCCATGCAATGCCTTGCTAGTGCCTTCTCTTCTATGTTCCTTCCTTGATGTGCAAAAAGCCTTCTTTTCTTCATGAACCTAGAATTTCTTGCAATAGCTAAGCAATGGCTTCCAAACTATGGTACAAACCTGAAACTTATCTTAACAAACTAATTAGTACCATATAGCTCTTATTTGGTTTGTTATCATCAAAACTCTAAACAAATGGAGAGTGTAACCTTATGGGCCAACACTTTGGTGATCACAACACTTTGATCACCTAAAAGCTCTCACTACAACACTCCTATAGGTAGATATAGCAATGGAAAGCTCAAGTGTTTGTATGAGAAAACAAGGATGAAAGCTATGGTGAAAAACTCAAGAAATCTCTTTTAACATACTCTAAATAAAACTCCCTTTAGATTGGAAGTATTAGCTCTCTATTTTGTGGAGAAAAACTCTTCTGAAAGAATAGGAAAAACTGGCTCTAAAGGTCTCCAAAATCTTAGCTCAAAACAATGACCAAACCCCCAAATTTATAGGCCAGAAAAATATAGCCGTTGGGGTCTGTTAGAGCTGCCGGTCGACCCGTGCGGTCGACCGCCAACGGTCGGATTTCTGACCGTTGGAGCCACGGTCGACCGCCTGGGTCGACCGACCCACTGGAGCTGAGAGTCCAACTCTCTGTCGGTCGACCCGTGCGGTCAGCCGAACTTTCCAGAGAGCTCTGCTCTCTGGGCGGTCGACCGGCACGGTCGGCCGTCCTCCAGTGCACAAAGGCGTGCACATCCGTGCACGTCGGTCGACCGGTCCGGTCGGCTGACTCCAGGATTAGTCGACTATAAGGGTTGGCAAGTCGACTTATCTGAAGCCTGAAACAGTTTTCTGGGATTAAAAAGTTAGTCTTTTTGGCTCTAATAAAATCTCATAAAATACTTAAAAATCTACAAAAATAGTTTAACCAATATACTTTGATATACAAACATGCTTGCACAAAATCAAGGCATGTTATAAAAGATTGGACTATTTTGTAACTTGGAAATATTTGGCTCAATTAAAAACTGTTTTTCCAAAACAATATTTTTCAAAACATATTTTTCCAAATCTCCATCAAATACAAAAACAAGATATACTTTTAAAGCATAGTGTGTATGGATATGATCCACTACACAATCATAATGAAATATCTATGTTTTTGTCATTAAGCTCTAAACTTGGTTTTGGTTAAAAGATGTAAACATGAATATCAAAAACGAAAACTATGTTTTTCCAAAATGAAAAATTCTTTTCTAAATCTGAAAATTCTTTTATGAAAAGACAATTTAACCAAGAGTGTGTGTGTGATATATACTTGAGCAATCCACCAACTATCTATCATTTACATTTTATCTAAAACATAAAAATCTTATACCTAGACACAAGTCTTGATCTTGAAGTCTTCTCATCATCTTGACTTGGTCCAAGCTTGACACCGTGCTAGCTCCAAATCTTGACTTTTTATCCTTTGTTGAGCTATGCACCTACTAAGATCTTGATAATGAATCTGTCACTAATTAAACACAAGATCATTAGTAAACATAACTTCATGAGTTGATCATCATCAAAACTAGGGTGATAGGCCTTTGGGCCAACAACATATACTCTAGTAATACTATCACGATAATAATATATAATACATGTTTAAATATCAGTGATACAATATAATAATAATAACAATCAGGAGAATTATACAAATATTATATTTTAACATCATCAAGAGCTAACATGTTATAACAATGTCATTACTACAATAATATCCAATTTTATATCATTACTATCAGTTTATATGTCCGAGTTGTGCTATCAAAAATAATAGGTAAATTATGTTACTAAAGTCAATAGAGTTAACCATTTATATATTATTTTCATTATGAGAAATATGATACAGTATTAAGTGTTCCTACTTGCATCAGGGTATAAGAAACATGCAGCAAGCTTTAATTACTTTATATCTCATATTTAATCTAATAAGAACGTAGAATAGTGGTGTCCTGATTAATATGAACATGTGGATATGAAGTATGCAGAATAGTCATACTACGGTGTTGTGATGATACCAATGTCTACACGGTATACATGAAGCAGAATACATAGAATGCAGAGCATACGTGTATATGAGTAGTGTATCACCATATGAATGGTAACAAGTATCAGTAAGTGTGGCAAGGTATACGGGTGACATGATAATGGACAAAATATCAGAAATGGTAATAAGTACAAATGAACAGTAATATACATGTATCAAGTAAATCATGTCATTTTTACAATAATAATAATCAGTAGCGTCTGGTATTTTAATCAATCTCTTCCAGTGTCTTATACCACTGACAGTTTATACCGGAGCCCGTGCTCCGGACAAACCCATCTGGATATGGCAACGGGTACCATTATCCGAACGAGAGAGTGACCAAATAACAAGAGTTCCCGATGTCACTATTGTTTGTACTGTTTTATTATGTTAATTGGAAACCTAATGGTTGAGGAGCTCTGGTCGGGTGAGTGTATCCCGTACATACCCGAGACCACGGTCTTAAACAAACCCTTGGCTGCTGAGACCAGGGCTACCCGCTAAGGCAGGAGAAAGAAACAAGAAGCTTAATGAGCTATACACAATACAAACGGTAGCCAGCACTACCACATCCCTGTAGTGGGACTAACAATAGATCCAGACATCCACCCGATAAGACCTAGTCAACTGTCAAGTCTCCCCATCCCAAGTTATATTCATTATATATTTAAAGTACATAATATATTGAGGACAATAACAGTGCATGATACAAGTCATACGATAACTAAACATGAGCTATGTTGATATTATGAAATAAGATAAAAGGAAGCGAAAAACAAGAGATATGGGATTCTAAAGGTGACCCCCATGGTTTAAATCCACACATCGCATATCAACAATACTCATATCCAATAACAGGAGTATCATATCAATATCAGGAACAAGAAACAATCACGTAACATCGATACCGGAATAACTATGTAACAATAATTCATGTAACGGAGCATTGATCCATACAACAGGAATACAGGAATAATCAAAGCATGTATACTGGTGAATATATGTAACAGTGATGTGAGAACATGAAACAAGAAAAAACAGCAGGATTTGGAACTTGGAAATTTTTGTAAAAAATATTTTGAAGTAGGGAAAGCTAAGTAACATGCTGGAAAGAGTATACATACATGATCAAAACATGATATTTATATTTGTAAGACTTAGAGTCATGTATATATATACTAAGGCATGAAACATAAATTTTGATCATAAAAACTTGAATACAAAAACGTGTGTGTGTATCCTAGAGCCAATTTCCAAAACTCAAACTTTAACAATCTAATTCTTACATTTGTTCTAAGTACTACAAGTGCTTCAAGAGGGCTTTTCACCATAAGGTCTTCAACACTTGATTCTTGAGCCCAATTTGAGTTGACTTGAGTCCAAAACACTTGCTTATAGGGAATAAACCTTCTATATGAGTTAGATCCCTGAAACATGCTTAACCAATAAACAATATTAGTACAAATAACTAATATGTTTTATAATCATCAAAACACACTTAAACACGGGTGATTGTAACCTTGGGCCAACAATCTCCCCCTTTTTGATGATGACAAAACATATACGTTATTTAAACGAAAATGGAAGAAGAGCTTGAAAAGCTCCCCCTCAAATAATGCTATGTATCAAGAAAAGCTAAATACATAAGGCATTTGAAAAACACATAGTTTTGGCAAAAACTCAAATACATCAAAATACATCATAAACAAACAAAAACTCTTTATCTTTCTCCCCTTTTTATCATACATCAAAAAGGGTTAAAACAAAGCAAACAAAATATTAAAGAGAATTTTATCTTTAAGAATCCATAATGCAAACATTCAATTCACCACAAATAAAAGAGAATCTAGCATAGTCTAAAGGTTTAGTAAAAATATCGGCAAGTTGAAAATCGGTAGAAACATAGTCTATATCAATATCACCTTTCTCATAATGATCTCTAAGAAAGTGATACCTAATGTCAATGTGTTTGGTTTTACTATGTTGATTTGCATTCTTTGTCATGTGAATAGTACTAGTATTATCACAAAATATTTTAACATGATCAAAGTGTAAATCATAGTCGAGGAGAGTATGTTTCATCCAAAGAACTTGTGCACAACAAGCTCCGGCTGCAACATACTCCGCCTCGGCGGTTGAAAGGGCTACCGAATTTGCTTTTTGGAAGACCAAGATACAAGATAATTACCTAGGAATTGACATGTTCCACTTGTGCTCTTCCTATCTACCCTACAACCCGCATAGTCGGCATCCGAAAAACTCGTCATTGAAAATTGGCCGGTTTCGGATACCACAAACCCATTTCAATAGTGCCCTTAAGGTATCTAATTATGCGTTTAACCGCAATTATATGAGATTCTTTAGGACAAGATTGAAAACGTGCACAAAGACAAACGGAAAACATAATATCCGGCCTACTAGCCGTCAAATACAACAAACTACCAATCATGCTACGATAAAGCTTAATGTCTACACTTTTACCTTGTTCATTGATTAGTAGTAAAAATGCATAATTGTCATCATATTTACCATCACATTTGCACATTTATTCATATTATAATGCACATTTATTAATATTTTGTTATTTAATGTGTGCAGGCCTCGAATTATTATTTTAATAATAAATAAAGCTTAAAAGAGCCCAAAAGCCCAGATCCAAGCCCATGTTTGAAGCCCAGGTGCAAAAGCGCAATTACAAGAAGTCAAAATGCAAATACAAGGGCTAAAAGTTGCAAATATCAAAGATAAGGGAAGGATAGACTTCTATCCAACCCTAAACACTTGCAGGATGAGGATAAAAGCCCAAGATAAGAAGGAAATTCGTGGATAGAAGATTTGGGATATTTGAGATCAAGGTAACTTGATTTCTAAGTTATCTCGAAATCCCAAGATGAAGAGCCAGGATCACACTTCCAGAAGCAAACGCCCAGATGAACGGATTAGGAGAGGCCACGCGCCAAAGCGCGTGGCCAGCAGAGCCAATATTGCCGCAAATTTGCGGCAAATACCAGGTTTCTGCGGCAGTTTGACCTTATCTGGCTACCAGATTTCGTGGGCGACTCTATCCGGGACTCCTCTACCTTCTGCACCTATAAATACCCCCTGCAGTGCAACGTACAGGGCATCCAGAGACGATTAGGGTTTTCTTTAGCCATTTTTTATTTCAGCAAGTTGTAATTTTCGTTTTATGCCCGTTGTGGAGAAGAAGGAGCTTTGTAATTGGAGATTATTCTGCAATAAAGGTCACTCTTTGTTCTCATTTAATTTCTGCAATTTAATTTTATTTTGTGATCTCTCTGATTTTCTTTTTAATCTGTGATCTCTTCTGGTTTTCTTTTTCTTTGTTTCCTTGCAATCTTTCTCATTAAATAATAATAAAAAAATAAATAAATTGAAAAAGAAGAAAAAATTAATGATGATGAACTAATCCTCTCTAGTGGTTTGCTGAGATTCTTAAAGCAACCCTAGAGCAGTTAAGCCTTGATCTGATTAACGAACATCTCTAGAAACCCTAGGTTTAAAGGCAACTTTTCTAGAAGATTAAACAAATACCTAGAATTCCTAATCTAGGTTGCATATTAAAAAGACTTTCATGACTTCAAACTTAAGAACTAGGACAGCATAAATTTGAGATTCATCTTCTATTAAGCTGTACCTAGATGTTAGGATGAACCATAGCTTGGCTTTTAAATAATGTAACTTAGTTAGAATCTTGTATTGAATTTTTCTTGCTTGAATTATTTGTAATAACCTAGGGTGAATCATGTACATCTTAAGATGAAGATCAAGCCCCTTAACTTGCAATAGGGTTGTGGTAGAAAATCAGCAAAACCACATCTTTTATATCATACATCTCAATTCTAATCTCTTCTCTCCTATTTTTGAAGATACAGAGGAATCGAGTCGAAAAGCTTGCATCGCATCCTTCCCTGAGGATCACGACCCGCTTAAGCCCTTGCTACAGCGGATTCACATTGAGACTAAGAAATCTACACTTCATTCTTTTTATTCACAAATTCTTAAATTCTCAATCAAATTTTGGCGCCGTTGCCGGGGAAGGAACGGCACGATTTCCTCTTCTAATCATTTTTTAATTCTTTCTGTTTGCAGATACAGAGAACAGGAAAACAGAGCAGCAGCAAGGACATACAGCAACCCAGTGCCTCTGCCCTCGAAGGCAGAGCACCAGGGCCTACCAATTTGCCGCAAATTTGCGGCAAAAGCCGCAAAATTGCGGCAATTGTAGTGAATTACTAACCTGCTTTTCTGCAGGTTGCTCTGAATTGCAAAAATCTGATTTCTGCTGTGATTATATTTCTCTGTGATCACTCTGCAACTGCTAATTAATAACATTAACCTATTTGTTGAAAAATAAAAAAAATATATATTTTTAGACTCTTGCATTTTAGGGCACGTGTCTATTTTAATTTTCTTTAATTATGTTGAAGAGTGCTGGCGACAAGGTACGTTTGCATAGCATATAGATTAGGAAACACTCTTGGTTGTTTACTGCTTTCTTGAGTGATTACTTTTCTACAGCTTTACACGTACACAAAAATATTTTAAGGGCATAACCCATAAGCAAGATAAGGTGGGGATTTCATCACCCTTCCTTGGCCCACAAATCATATCCGTCACACTCACAACCCTAACTTTAAGTAAAATTTGACTAGACGTTGGCCCTAGGTTAACTCGAACTCAATAGGAGATTGACCGAAGGAGGAAAATTATTCGAAATTAACCCTTGTCAAATCGGTGTCTAGGCAGGGGATTGAGGGCCGAAAGCCCGAAGAACGGTGGTTATTTAATTAAGGAACGTCTCTGACGGAAAACCTCCCACCGGTCTTGCCACCTACCTGGCCGATTAGCTTGTGGTTAACGTCGACAATAGACCTCCTAAGGACAGTCTAAAGTTAGGAGTCGTCTAGGTCAAGGATTACCCTAGAATAGGATTTTTGTTTGTTTTTCTTTTTTTGGTTGATTGGGTGAACTTGGTTGCTAATTGTGCATGCCCACTTGGTCGAGAGACCAACTTACATCCAGGCTAACTAGGACTAGTTCACCACCTGAGCATAAGCCCGACTCACACATGGCACAACCGCCGTCTCTCCAAGATAGGTTCTATCCTATTAGAACCTCTCTTCCTTCTTGCATCAAGCTTACCACTGAAGGTGTTGAACCATTTGAGCTTAAGCCACAATATATCAACACCCTTCCGAAATTCCATGGACTTGAATCCGAGGATGCATACTTCTTCATAAGGGAATTTGAGGAAGTATGTCTCATGATGAATATTCCTAAGTTAGGAAAAGATGCCATCAAACTTAGGTTTGTCCCCTTTGCTTTAAAAGATTTAGCAAAGAAATGGCTCTACAGTCTAGAGGTTGGTTCTATATCTACTTGGGACAGTTTCGTTAAGACTTTCTTAAAGAAATTTTATCCCGTTCACAAGACTGCACTGATTAGGAAGAATATCCTACAGTTTAAGCAAACAGCCAATGAACCTTTTTGGAAATACTTCGAGCGTTTTAAGGATCTCCTTGCCCAATGTCCTCACCATGGGATAGAGAAATGGCGACTTTGCCAAGTTATATATGATGGATTAGATTATTCTACTAAAACACTGTTAGAATCCATGTGTCAAGGAGGATTTCTGCAAAAGAATGAAGATGAAGGATGGTTATTGTTTGAGGAATTAGCTGAAAAATCCATCCAATGGGACCCTACTCCTGAAAAATCTAGGAATAATGACCCTACTTCTTCTAGAGGAGGTATCCATTCCATTGAGGCCAACATAGCAAATGATGCTAAGTTAGCTACTGTTATGCGTAGACTAGAGGCTCTTGAAACTAAAGAGCCAGTATCTGTGAACCAAGTCAGCCCAACATCTTCGGCGGGCTGTACTTATTGTCAAGATAGGAACCATGTGTTCGAGGAATGTCCTGTTTTCATAGCACATCAAAGTTCACCCGAACATATGAGTGCGGCCTTCACAAGGCCTGCCAATAATCCGTATTCGCCCACCTACAATCCCGGTTGGAGAAACCATCCCAATTTTTCATGGGGGCCAAGCAACAATGAGCAGATTAGGCCAAAATTCTCCAACAATTTCCAAAATCCGCCCTATCAGCAAAGTTTTCCTAGTCAAAATCCGCCACCTTCTTTCCAATATTCACAAATGGAAACAAGGCTCTCCAACATGGAAAGAAAGGTGGATACCCTAGTTAAAAGCCAAGACACGCTGGCTCAAGTCCTAAGTAGGATAGAGATCCAATTGAGCCAGCAAGAGAGACAGAGGGGTACCCTACCGAGTCAACCATTGCCAAATCCTAGGAATCCTAGGCCAGCCAATGAGGCTCAAGACCCAAATCAGTGTCATATGGTTCATACACTCAGATCGGGGAAACAAGTTGATAATCAAGTATCCATGCCTTTGGATCCATCCATGCCATCCATTCCATCTAGCTCCACTTCCATTCCATCTAGCTCCACTCCTCCTCCATCTAGCCCCAATGAAACTGAAGCTGAAAAGTCAGCAGGTTAGTTGCACCAGCCTATAGCTCCATTTCCAAATAGGCTTAGAAGCAACAACAATGCACATATGGAGAAATTATTAGAGGTGTTCAATCAAGTGAGGCTCAACATTCCACTTCTTGATGCAATCCAACATGTCCCTAGTTATGCCAAATTCCTTAAGGACATGTGCACCAAGAAAAGAAAGACTAATGTGCCTAAGAAGGTTTTTCTAGCCACTAACATTAGTGAGCTATTGTCCAACCAGATCCCTATCAAGTATAAGGACCCAGGTTGCCCCACCATCTCTTGCACCATAGGTCGAGCCGAAATCAATCGAGCACTCCTCGATTTAGGAGCCAGCATCAATTTGCTCCCTTTCTCTGTGTACCAACAACTTGGATTAGGTGAACTCAACCCAACCCAAGTTACTATTCAGTTGCTGACCGCTCTATCAAAGTTCCTAAGGGAGAAATCAATGACGTTCTCATACGGGTAGGAGAATTCATTTACCCGGTCGATTTCATTGTCTTAGAGACACAACCTGTGTCTAATCCTAGGTCCCAAACTCCCGTCATCTTAGGAAGACCGTTCCTTGCAACTGCAAATGCAATAATCAATTGTAGAAACGGATCCATGAGATTAACTTTTGGGGATATGACCAAGGAAGTCAATGTTTTCAACCTAGGTAAGCATCCCTACGATGTGACCGACCAACCCTTTGAGGTTAACTTCATTGAAAATATGACAAGTGAGCATAATGAGGAGATCATACTTGAGTCAGAGGAAGAGGAAGAGTTAGAAACAAGTGATATTAGCCTTGATGAGATTGAATGGGAATCAAATCTGAGTTCTATAGAGATGGGAGATTCTAGCTTAACACCTCCACCCATTGAGCCACCTCCTTCATTGGAGTTAAAAGCCTTGCCCAAACATCTTAAGTACGCTTACCTAGGTGAACAAGAGACGTTACCGGTGATAGTTGCATCTAATTTGATCAATAGGCAAGAGGAGGACCTGCTGGCAACCCTTAGGAGACATAGGGAAGCCATTGGTTGGACTATGGCAGATATTAAGGGACTGAGCCCTACGATAGTCCAGCATCGTATCCATCTTGAGGAAGGGACTAGACCGAAAAGGGATCCACAGCGTAGGCTAAACCCACTCATGCAGGAGGCTGTACACGCCGAAATAGTGAAACTGTTAGATAATGGGATCATTTATCCCATTTTCGATAGCGAATGGGTTAGCCCAATGCATGTGGTCCCTAAGAAGTCCAGCTTTACTGTGGTAGAGAACGACAAGCATGAGTTAGTGCAAACACGATTGCCTACCAAGGTAAGAGTATGCATAGACTACCGCAAGTTGAATGCAGCCACTAGGAAAGATCATTTCCTCCTCCCTTTCATTGACCAAATGCTGGAAAGATTAGCCAGTCATGAGTATTACTGCTTTTTGGACGGGTATTCGGGATATAACCAAATCCCTATAGCCCCGGAGGACCAAAAGAAGACAACGTTCACATGTCCATTTGGGACATTTGCCTACCATCGAATGCCTTTCGGCTTATGCAATGCCCCCGCCACATTCCAACGTTGTATGTTAAGCCTGTTTTCGGATATGGTCGAGCGTTTCTTAGAAATTTTCATGGACGACTTCTCCGTCTATGGAAATTCATTTGACCAGTGTCTCCATCACTTGGAGCTAGTGCTGAGTAGGTGCACCGAAAAGAACTTGACCCTCAATTGGGAAAAGTGTCACTTCATGGTGCAACATGGGATTGTCCTAGGTCACGAGATATCTAGGGAAGGGATTAAGGTAGACAAGGCCAAGGTGGAGATCATAGCGAAACTTCCACTTTCGCGATGCGTGAAGGACATTCGGTCTTTCTTAGGACACGCTGGATTTTATCGTAGGTTCATTAAGGACTTTAGCAAAATTGCTAGACCCTTACAAACCTTCTAGCTAAAGACGTGTCCTTCATCTTTGATGATAGGTGCCATAGTGCATGGGAGAAATTGAAAGTGGAACTTATCTCTGCTCCTATCATCTCACCTCCAGACTGGTCCAAGCTTTTTGAGATCATGTGCGATGCCTCAGATTTTGCGATAGGTGCTGTCTTAGGACAGCGTAAGGACAGCAAGCAGCACGTGATCTATTATTCGAGTAGGACGCTCAATGACGCCCAAATGAACTATACTACAACCGAGAAGGAATTCTTGGCAGTAGTGTTCGCTTTGGAGAAATTCCGCCCATACCTACTTGGGACCAAGACCACGATTTTCACTGACCATTCTGCTCTTCGATACCTTATGCTTAAAAAAGATGCGAAGGCCCGACTCATTCGTTGGATCCTTCTCCTTCAAGAATTCGATCTCGAAATTCTAGATAAAAAAGGTGTCGAAAATGTCGTAGCTGACCATCTCTCTCGTGTGCCAAAAGCACCTTCTGACGAGCTGCCCATCAATGACAATTTTCCCGATGAGCAACTTCTAGCCATCTCTAAGGAACCATGGTTTGCTGACATAGTAAATTACTTAGTCACAAACCAAACACCACCTAGTTGGTCTAAACAGGATAGATACCGATTCTTGTCTCAAGTTCGGTATTACATGTGGGAAGATCCTTATCTTTTCAAATACTGTAGCGACCAAATCATTAGGAGATGTGTCCCCGACGAGGAGACTAGAAGCGTGCTAGCTTTTTGTCATGAGTTCGCTTGCGGTGGACATTTTGGTCCCCGCAAAACTGCCGAGAAAATTCTGCAAAGTGGCTTTTATTGGCCAACTGTGTTTAGAGATGCATTTGAGTATTGCAAAACTTGCACAAGATGTCAAATGATAGGAAGAATTTCCAAACGAAATATGATGCCCTTAAATCCCATTCTAGAAGTAGAACTTTTCGATGTATGGGGCATCGATTTTATGGGGCCCTTCCCTAATTCGTTTGGGCACCAATACATCTTGTTGGCCGTAGACTATGTGTCGAAATGGGTAGAAGCTATCCCTTGCAAGACAAATGACAACAAAGTTGTTGTCAAATTCTTGAAAGATAATATCATCTCACGCTTTGGAATCCCTCGAGCCATCATTAGTGACAATGGCACACATTTTTGCAATAGAACTTTTGAAGCTCTTATGTGAAAATATGCCATTACTCACAAGTTGTCTACGCCCTACCATCCTCAAACTAGCGGACAGGTAGAAGTTTCTAATAGGCAAGTCAAGCTGATTTTGGAAAAGACTGTGAATCAGAATAGGAAGGACTGGTCCACCAAACTGGTGGATGCCCTATGGGCATATAGGACTGCCTTTAAGACGATTCTAGGAATGTCTCCCTATAGACTAGTCTTTGGAAAGGCTTGCCACCTTCCTGTCGAGCTAGAGCACCGGGCCCTTTGGGCAATTAAGCAGCTAAATTTCGATTTAGATAAGGCCGGTGAGTTTCAGAAATTACAAATTTCTGAACTAGAGGAGTTGAGGAATGATGTATACGATAATGCAAAGATTGTGAAGGATAGAGTTAAGGTTTTTCATGATAAACTCATCACGAGAAAAACTTTTGTCCAAGGACAAAAAGTTTTACTCTATAACTCTAGACTTCACCTCTTTCCCGGCAAGTTGAAGTCAAGATGGACAGGGCCATTCATTGTTAAGACTGTGTTTCCACACGGAACCATAGAGATCTACGACCCCAAAAATGGCAATGCATTCAAGGTAAATGGTCAACGTCTTAAAATCTTTTTGGAGTCTGTGCCAGAAGCTAATGCGGCGATGGGTCTTTTTGACCCACTGTATCGGTGATTATATCTTTCTGCCAGTTCATGCATCCATACATTTCATTCATACATTAGGGACAATGCATGAAACAAGTGTGGGGGAAGGGTATGTAATATATAAAAATAAAAAAAATAAAATAAAAAAATAAAAAATAAATTTTTTTATAAAAAAGGATAATACTTTGACTTATTTTTTGAAAGAAATCTAAGTTAGTTTTAAGGATTAGGAAAATCATGATTAGGATTTCTAAAAACTTGGTCAAAATAAATAAATTGTTTAAATTTTAGGTATAGGAGGAGAAATTGAATAATTAGTTAGTCTTAATTTTTACCTTAATGAAATGTGCATTCCTAGTACATATCTAGGATTCTAAGACAAAGACCTTGTGCCTCATAAAAAAATAAAAAATAAAAATAAAAATAAAAAAATAATATCACCAATTAAGCTGGATACATGTGCCTCAAGAAGCATAAGTATTCACGCCTAAAGGTGAGTTCTAAATAAAAATAAAGTCCTTAGTTTTGTGGCCTAGTTCATTCGAATTTGAGTCTGCGGGGTGTTTTCTCACCTGGTGCCCTAAAGCCGACCGGTTTGGGAGCCACCGACTTTAAGTTCGCTACATGGGTGGATTAGAAAGCCTAAGAAAATTGAGAAATATTATACATGTATTAACACATCTATTAGTCAATTAGTTAGGTATGAGGGCCTCAAGAAGCCTTGATACTTATACGAAAGAAAATTAGATGAGTTATACATGCCAAAAAAAAAATTATATTAACACATCTAATAGTCAATTAGTTAGGTATGAGGGCCTCAAGAAGCCTTGATACTTACACGAAAGAAAATTAGATGATGTTATAAAAATAATAAAGAGGCATGAGAGTCCAAGTTAAGGAATTGCTAGTAAAAATTCATAAGGATGCATATGATTTTTGGTAACGAAAAAGACTATATTAGAAATTCAATTTTAATCCTTACCTAAAATGAATAACAATTGACTTTATAAAGACTAGGTTTGAAGAATGAATAAAAATGAGGATCCTAAAACTTATAGACTACTTAGTCTCTTCCAATATAAGTCAAATATTTTCCTTTTTATGGATTTTGTGGGTGTAATCCGCTGAAAACCCTCACGAGACAACACTCGTCCTTTAGGGTAACCTAGGGGTTTAACGGCTTGTTGCACACGCTAAGTGCAACCGTGATTCCTACGAAAGTGAGTTAGTTAGATTAGATTTTTCTTTTTCTTTGATTTTTACTCGAGGACGAGCAAAAAGATAAGTGTGGGGGTGTGATTAGTAGTAAAAAATGCATAATTGTCATCATATTTACCATCACATTTGCACATTTATTCATATTATAATGCACATTTATTAATATTTTGTTATTTAATGTGTGCAGGCCTCGAATTATTATTTTAATAATAAATAAAGCTTAAAAGAGCCCAAAAGCCCAGATCCAAGCCCATGTTTGAAGCCCAGGTGCAAAAGCGCAATTACAAGAAGTCAAAATGCAAATACAAGGGCTAAAAGTTGCAAATATCAAAGATAAGGGAAGGATAGACTTCTATCCAACCCTAAACACTTGCAGGATGAGGATAAAAGCCCAAGATAAGAAGGAAATTCGTGGATAGAAGATTTGGGATATTTGAGATCAAGGTAACTTGATTTCTAAGTTATCTCGAAATCCCAAGATGAAGAGCCAGGATCACACTTTCAAAAGCAAACGCCCAGATGAACGGATCAGGAGAGGCCACGCGCCAAAGCGCGTGGCCAGCAGAGCCAGTATTGCCGCAAATTTGCGGCAAATACCAGGTTTCTGCGGCAGTTTGACCTTATCTGGCTACCAGATTTCGTGGGCGACTCTATCCGGGACTCCTCTACCTTCTGCACCTATAAATACCCCCTGCAGTGCAACGTACAGGGCATCCAGAGACGATTAGGGTTTTCTTTAGCCATTTTTTATTTCAGCAAGTTGTAATTTTCGTTTTATGCCCGTTGTGGAGAAGAATGAGCTTTGTAATTGGAGATTATTCTGCAATAAAGGTCACTCTTTGTTCTCATTTAATTTCTGCAATTTAATTTTATTTTGTGATCTCTCTAGTTTTCTTTTTAATCTGTGATCTCTTCGGGTTATGATCTCTTCGGGTTATCTTTTTCTTTGTTTCCTTGCAATCTTTCTCATTAAATAATAATAAAAAAAATAAATAAATTGAAAAAGAAGAAAAATTAATGATGATGAACTAATCCTCTCTAGTGGTTTGCTGAGATTCTTAAAACAACCCTAGAGCAGTTAAGCCTTGATCTGATTAACGAACATCTTTAGAAACCCTAGGTTTAAAGGCAACTTTTCTAGAAGATTAAACAAATACCTAGAATTCCTAATCTAGGTTGCATATTAAAAAGACTTTTCATGACTTCAAACTTAAGAACTAGGACAGCATAAATTTGAGATTCATCTTCTATTAAGCTGTACCTAGATGTTAGGATGAACCATAGCTTAGCTTTTAAATAATGTAACTTAGTTAGAATCTTGTATTGAATTTTCTTGCTTGAATTATTTGTAATAACCTAGGGTGAATCATGTACATCTTAAGATGAAGATCAAGCCCCTTAACTTGCAATAGGGTTGTGGTAGAAAATCAGCAAAACCACATCTTTTATATCATACATCTCAATTCTAATCTCTTCTCTCCTATTTTTGAAGATACAGAGGAATCGAGTCGAAAAGCTTGCATCGCATCCTTCCCTGAGGATCACGACCCGCTTGAGCCCTTGCTACAGCGGATTCACATTGAGACTAAGAAATCTACACTTCATTCTTTTTATTCACAAATTCTTAAATTCTCAATCATTCATCCTTATCAAGCTTGGTAGTTGTTGCCATGGGAGTTTTGCTCACTTTAGATCCTTCAAGCCCGAACCTTTTGATTAATTCCTTTGTGTACTTGGCTTGATTGATGAAGATCCCATCCTTCCTTTACTTAATTTGGAGTCCAAGGAAATAGTTGAGTTCCCCCATCATAGACATTTCCAATTCTTCCTTCATGCATGATTCAAAAGCTTGGCAAAGAGATTCATTAGTAGAACCAAAAATAATGTCATCAACATAAATTTGCACAGTAAGAATATCTTTTTCTACATGTTTTGTAAACAAAGTTGTGTCAATTTTCCTTTCTTAAAACCATTTGAAATTAAAAATGAAGAAAGTCTTTCATACCAAACCCTAGGGGCTTGTTTTAAACCATAAAGAGCTTTATCTAATTTAAACACAAAATCCGGATGTGTAGGATCAACAAACCCGGGGGGTTGTTCAACATACACTTTCTCTTCAATAAAACCATTTAGAAAAGCACTTTTAACATCCATTTGACATAATTTGAAATCTTTATATGAGGCAAATGCTAGTGTCATCCGTATGGCTTCAAGCCGTGCTACGGGTGCAAAGGTTTCTTCAAAATCGATCCCTTCGATTTGAGTGTAACCTTGGGCAACTAACCTAGCTTTATTCCTAACAACGTTACCCGATTCATCCAACTTGTTCTTAAAGACCCACTTAGTACCAATTGTTGGTCTATCGTGGGGCCTAGGAACAAGGTGCTAAACTTGGTTGCGCTCAAATTGATTGAGTTCCTCTTGCATAGCTAGCAACCAATATGAATCGGCCTCGGCTTCGAGGACGTTCTTGGGTTCAACATGAGAAATGAATGCATAATGACCACAATAATCATAAAGTTTAGAGCGAGTGGTTACCCCTTTTGATACTTCACCTATGACGAGGTCCTTGGGATGATGAGGATTGTATCTCCAATCCTTTGGAAGTCGTTGAGTAGGCTCCACGTCAATTGATTGAATTTCATATCCTTGAGCCTCTTCTACTTTACCTTCACTTCCTTCATCATCCTTTGGCTTGTCTCCCATAGTAGGTGTATCCTCCAAGGTCACTTTCTCCAAGCCTTCATCCAATGCATCTATTTCTACAACATTCTTAACAAACAAGTTAGATTCTTCAAACTTAACATGTATAGATTCCTCAATAGTCAAAGATGATCTATTGAAGATTCTATAAGCCTTGCTTGTATTAGAATAACCCACAAAAATTGCCTCATAAGATCTAGCATCAAATTTTCCTAAATTATCTTTTGTATTTAAAACAAAACATTTGCATCCAAAAACCTTGAAATATGAAACATTTGGTTTTCTAGAAAAGTACATTTCAAAAGAAGTTTTGAAGTATTTTTACACAAGAAAACACGATTTGATATATAGCATGATGTATTAACGGCCTCGGCCCACAAATAATGTGGTAGACCATATTCACTTAGCATTGTCCTAGCCATCTCTTGTAAAGTTCGATTTTTCCGTTCAACTACTCCATTTTGTTGTGGAGTTCTAGGACAAGAAAGTTCATGCTTTATTCCATGTTCTTCACAAAAAGTGGTAAAGGGTAGGTTAATGAACTCACCTCCTCTATCACTTCTTATCCTTAAAATTGAAACATCTTTTTCTTTTTCAACTCTTTTCTTAAAGGTTTGGAAATATGAAAAAGCTTGATTTTTGTGTTCAAGAAAGAAAACCCAAGTAAATCGTGAAAAGTCATCAACCAAAACGAATGCAAATCTATTCCCACTTAGACTTTTGGTTTGTGTAGGGCCAAATAGATCCATATGGATTAACTCCAAAGGACGTGATGTCATGATATCCTTAATTGACTTGAAAGAAGACTTAGTTTATTTCCCAAATTGACATGCGTCACAAACTCGGTCCTTTTCAAAAATCAAATAAGGAATACCTTTCACCATTTCCTTTGTGTTTAACCTAGATATATGGTCAAATGAAATATGGCCTAATCTTCTATGCCACAACCAAGAGTCGTCATCGAGGGCTTTTAAACAAGTAATATTACAAGACATATTAGACATATCTATCATATAAACATTACTTTCACGAAAACCGGAAAAACACACAAGTATTAGAAATTCTATCAATTACTTTACAAACTACATTATCAAAAACAACATCAAAACCTTTATCACAAAGTTGACTAACACTCAAGAGCTTATGCTTGAGGCCATCAACTAAAACTACATTCTCAATTAAAGGGGATGTGCCGAGTTTTACATTACCAATACCGATGATTTTACCCTTGGCATCATCTCCGAAGGTGACGGTGCCACCTTCATGGTATCTTGATAGGGTTGCAAAGTTGTTGATGTCCCAAGTCATGTGCCTTGAGCAACCACTATCAAGATACCACAATCCTCTACGTCGTTGGGCCTTGGAAGGTACCTACATCATTTAACAAATTCATTGACTTTGGTACCCAAATTTTCTTGGGTCCTTGAAAGTTAGTGTTTCGAACCCAAATATTATGACATGATGCACTTAGTCTATCATAGCAAAGCTAAGTGCCCTTTCCGCCCACAATGTGAACATGAGTACACTCTACCATACATGAATGCATGATGTGTGTGTGAAGTGTGAGCATGTTTTGGGGGTTTGCCACGATGTAAAGTTTGTGTGGTATGAACATGAGCATGAGCATGGTAAACATTTTTCTTAGGGGCTTGTTTCTTAGGAAACATGGCCTCTATCTTCTTCTTATCAAACTCACAATTTTTTAAAAACAATTCCTAATGAGTCTATTCTTTCTTTAAGCATGGTAATCTCATTAGAATCAACTAGTGGGGACTTACCTTTACAAGAAATCTTATATTTGTCAAAATCTTTTTGGGTGGAAACAAGAGTGAAAAGTAATTCATCTTTTCTCTAGAGAGAGTAAAAACTTGATGATTAAGAGATTCATTTTCCTTTTTCATTTTTAAATACTTTTTCTTTAGGAAATCATAATTATGTGATAATTCTACAAAAGCTTCTCCTAGTTCATCCATGGAAAGTTCATCATTAGGAGAAGTGGAAGGGGTTACCTTGCTTGTGCTTTCATTAGCCATGAAGCACATGTTGGCGGTGTCGATTTCCTCCTCGGATTCGCTCTCAGAATCCCATGTTGCTTTCATTGCCTTCTTCTTGTAGGGTTTCTTTGAGGTGGAGGGCTCCACTTTATCCGGGCACTCCGCAACAATGTGTCCCGGTCTTTGGCAATTGAAGCAAATTATCTTTCTTTCTTCTTTGCCTCCTTGCCATCTCCTTCTTCCTTGAAATTTAGCCTTGTTGTACATCCTCGGACGTTCTTCACAAGAAGTGAGAGCTCTTCGCCATCTTCTTCTTCATCGTCTTCGTCGGAGTGTGTGGATTGACTTTTGAAGGCTATAGTCTTTTTCTTGGAAAGAGCCATATCTTCCCTTGCCTTTCTTTCCATCTCATGAGTTTTGAGGTTCCCAATGAGACCAATTAGCTCCATCTCCTCCTTGTCATTGAGTTCCTTCAAGGTGGTTGCTTGACTTCCCATGAAGGAGGAAGGGCCCGAATGATCTTTCTAACTCTTTGGTCATTGTCAATACCATCACCTAGAGAAGAAAGTCCATTAGTAATCTTAGTAAATTTTGTAACCATATCATCTATGGTTTCATTTTCTTGCATGCAAAAGTTTTCATATTGGGACCGAAGAAGGTCTATCTTAGCCCTCTTTACTTGTGAGGTCCCTTCATGTGTAACTAACAAATGTGTCCAAATTTCATATGCGGACTTGCAATGAATAACTCTAGCTATATCATCATCATTAAGGGCTTGAAGGAGTGCATAATGAGCCCTAGCATTGGCATCAAATTCCTTAGTCTCAATTTCGGACCAAGTGGATTCATCACCGGGGGGGTGCACTAAAGGGTTTGGTCACGGCCTTTGCAACTCGACTTCCTAGAGATTGCAAGAAAACGGTCATCTTAACCTTCCATATGGGAAAGTTAAGTCCATCAAACTTAGGAGGAGTTTTAATTCCATCGGCCATTTTTACTAAGTGAGAATGAATGAAATGATTAGCAATATTAGGATCTCTCTAAGGTTGTTAAGCCAAGAGCCTAGAGTCCAAGCTCTGATACCAATTGAAAAACACCTAGAGGGGGGTGAATAGGTGTAATTGTAATCTAACAATTCTTTTAAAACTATGATGGATGAATAATGCAACGATCTCTCAAAACAAGACTAAGAGCCGAATACCCCGTGAGAGGTTCTGAACTCCTTCCTCCCAATTCCCCTTGAATGGGTTAGAGGTGCGCAATGCAACCTTGTTGTATGAGAATTGATCGAACAAGGTATGAATAAAATGCAATGATGAAATGCACACAAGATATATCACAAGTATCACAAGCAATAACACAAGGAAATAAAACTAGATCTTAAGCAAGTAATTGAAAGCAATAGAGTGCAAGAGAAAAATGAACACAAGACAATCGCAAACACAAGATATTTATTTCGAGGTTCGAGCCACCGCTCTACTCCCCGCCTTCACCTCCGTGAAGGGTTTCCACTATCCACCGAGGACGATTACAACGGTCTACCGAAGACCCGAGCACCGAGCTCCACCACTTACAATAACCTCTACCGAAGAGGTGTCTTCACAAGAACAAGAAGAGGAACAAGCAACCAAAGTGATCACAATAAGGTCACTAAACTCTTTACAATGTCTTACTCTTTTACAACTTCCTTATAGAATGAGTAAGGGATTTTTGACTCTAAGAAGTGTAGTGAGAAAACTCAGTTGTAGAGATGATTTTTGTTAGGGAACACAACTGAAAACAAGCTCAAGAAAGAGTTGGAAATGGAGAGCTTAAACACTTTTCTTTTCTCTTTGAAAACTTTGAAAACTTGAGGATTTTTCTTGGTATTTTGCAAGAGACTCTTCTCCTCTATTTATAGGGAGAGAAATAGGTTAAAAATAATTTATTTTAAGTTTATTTACTCTGAAAAAGTTCTCCAAAACCTCAGAAAAAGGTCTGCAAAAACAGATCAAAAGGCAGATTTCAGAATTGCACAAAAGAGGAAAGAGCCGTTGGGCTGTTGCAGGCCTAGCGGTCAACCGGGCCGGTCGACCGCCAGCTGAGCTGGCAAAGAGCCGTTGGGCTCGGGTCGACCGCCCGGGTCGACCGTCCTAAAAGACAAAACACAGCTTTCTTCTTGCGGTCGACCGGGCGGTCGACCCAGAAAACCCGAGAGCAACTGCTTACAGTCGGTCGACCCGGGCGGTCGACCGACAGACGTGCACAAACGTGCACGTCCTGGCACTGGCGCCGGTCGACCGTGCCGGTCGGCTGGTCAGCCTGAAACAAGAAAAATAGCAGGATTTGGAACTTGGAAATTTTTGTAAAAAATATTTTGAAGTAGGGAAAGCTAAGTACCATGCTGGAAAGAGTATACATACATGATCAAAACATGATATTTATATTTGTAAGACTTAGGGTCATGTATATATATACTAAGGCATGAAACGTAAATTTTGATCATAAAAACTTGAATACAAAAACGTGTGTGTGTATCCTAGAGCCAATTTCCAAAACTCAAACTTTAACAATCTAATTCTTACATTTGTTCTAAGTACTACAAGTGCTTCAAGAGGGCTTTTCACCATAAGGTCTTCAACACTTGATTCTTGAGCCTAATTTGAGTTGACTTGAGTCCAAAACACTTGCTTATAGGGAATAAACCTTCTATATGAGTTAGATCCCTGAAACATGCTTAACAATAAACAATATTAGTACAAATAACTAATATGTTTTGTAATCATCAAAACACACTTAAACACGGGTGATTGTAACCTTGGGCCAACAATAATAGTATATAGAGTATCCGTGTAATAGTATCCAGTGCGATAAAGTATCCGTGCATCAGGGGTACATGAACATGAAATAATAGACATCCAATATAACAATATATGTGCAACGGTGATACAAGCACATGGAATGACAGTGTCCAGTGTAATACGTGTATACACGAAGCATAATGTCCAGTGTACTAGAGTGTCTAGTGTTTTAGATGATACAAATGCAGAATATAACAATGTCCGTGTACCGGTGATACTAGTATATAAAATTAATAGTGATCTAGAGTAGTAGAATATTCGTGTAACAGTTACAGTATCAAGGTGATATGAACTTGTGTCAGCTTATTATTATTTTGTTGTGATGATTTTAGTATTATGAACATGATCGATATTATAAATTACATACGCTAATGTATTTAACTATAAATTTGGGTTTTCCTTTATCAACGTCTTTTAAGTACTCATCATAAATTTACAGGTAATAAATCAAAAAAAGAATAATTTATTATTAAGCATGTTTAAAGAACAGTCAAATATATTCTAGTTGCGGTGATTTAACAATGATTACAATTTATTAAATAATAATAACAGGGATTTACTAGAAATCTTGTTTTATTTAAATAAAGCAAACAATTTCACTCAACATGATAAAAATACAATTTACAAAATAGAAACACTCACTACCACATCTTTATTTATAGTGAATGGGTTAAAAATGTAATTAATAATGATTAAAATGCAATAAGTATTATTTAACAAGGGAATTTATGGAAAATTACCTTTAATTAGTTTTGGATGCGAGTTTGGGTGGCAATGGGTCGGGTTTAGATCCTATAACCCGGACGAAAACTTAACCAAAAGGGTATAGGTTTATGGAATTGGGTTTTGTGTCCTAAAAGGGGTCCACACCCATATGGGTGTGCACCCATAATAGCAACAGCAGCAATTGCTGCTGCTGCTACGGGAGGAGGCTGGTCAGCTGCGCTGGCCGGCGGCGACCGGGACGCCGGCCACAGCGGGAAAAGGGAGAGGGGGATAGAAAGGGAGAGAGAGAACGAGAGAAAAGAGGGAGAATTTACAGAGAAGGAAGGAAAGGAAAGGAAAAGAGAAAAAAAGAAAGGAAGGGAAGGAAGAGAAGAAAGGAAGGAAGAGGAGGAGAGGCCAGGTCCCGGGCAGCGCCCGGCCGGCTGTGGGCAGCACCCCGTTCAGGGTCGGCAATGGCCTGGCCCTGGTGGGGAGAGTAGGCTGGGAAGAAACAGTAAGAAAAGAATAAAGAAGAAGAAGAAGAAAAAGAGAGGGAGAGAGAGGGGGGAGAGAGGGGGGGGGGAGAGAGAGAGAGAGAGAGAGAGAGAGAGAGAGAGAGAGAGATGGAAGGGCGGTGGAATAAGGCGGTGGAAGGGGAAAGCTTGGGAAAGAAGGAAAGAGAAAAAAGAAGTAATAAAATATATTTTTATATTATTAATAGGGTCAAATTTGACTAGTTCCAAACGGTCCCCAAAAATTCTGTAAATAAAAATATTATCCTAAGAAATAATGTGAATTCAGTTTTAAAAAATTCAGTTAGGTTTGTAAGTTAAAATCCTGAAACATTTCGCCGACACCAACCGACACCGCTTTGGCCCGATTTTTGATAAATCCAGAAAAATCTCAAAAAATATCCTGAAGTAGAAATATGATTTTAAAGAATAATTTGAAAACAAATTCTTAAAATCTAAGCACTATTATAAATTAAAAATTTTAGAGCTGATTATCGATATCGATCGGAGCCGATTGTTGGTTCTGCAGAGATTTTTCAAAATAATTAAGAAAAATTTTAAAAAATTCTGAAAAATCTATAATATTAGAAAATAATATTTGAAACTAAAATTGGCTCAATCTAATTATCAAGAAGGTCAAATCAACTTTGTGCACCATATCGAGTACTGATGTTATGATACACACCTCTAGTATTGGGGGTTACAATGCTTAACTAAATACAACTTCATGGGTTGGTAATCTCTCCACCATTACTTCTAGTTTTATGACTGCTTAAACTGATTGAATCCCATGCATGCTTAAAGCCCTAGAACTTGGTAAACTTCTTAAAGACTTATGATGATAAAAAGTTAACTTTATTCTTGTTAATACTAGTTAATAGTTTTTCATATTTTATACTTAGATAGCTTAGGTAGCTTAATGTTAAATCTAAATAATTTTTTTCTTAGGATATGCTTTGAAAGTTTTGATAATCTAATGTTGAACTTTGGCTAGTGTGTTTTAATTAGGATTAGCTTTCATCTTATATATCTTACTTGAAGTAGATTTTTCTAGTAACACTTTTATAATTCAACATGAGGTTTAATCTTCATGAACTAGTAAGTTAGTGGTGGTAGATGATTAGTAGACTATGATCTTTTTTCATAATCAAGACAAAACCAATCTTTCTTCATAGCCAAATTGTTTCTTCTAAGAACAATATTGTGTCAAAACGCTTCTTTTGCATCTCTCCCTGAGGATCGACCCGTATACCCGTTACTAGTACAGTAAATTGCAAGAATTCAGAGTAAATCACACATCAGATAAACACTTTTCTAAACTCTGTCTTTTTGTTAATCAGTTAGCTAAACCCATAATCTGTCAAATTGATTTATATAGATATTTATGATTATTTAGTAAAATAGATTGACTTAACTTCAGAGGTGACTTTGCTTGTAGTTTCTCGTTTTAATTATTTCTATATTACATTAGAATTGTATTTATTTATGTATACCCATTGCATTTAATCATTATTAGATATTTGATTATCTTAGTTGATTATTGCTTGCTTTATTAGAATAAGAAATATAGTTTCACATTGATTGTTGTTATTACTAATAGTATATGCAAATTTATTAATCTACTATACTTAAGTTTATTTAGTGTCTTTGTATGACTAGTACCACGTGTTTTTCTTTAATAAATTTATATATATTTTAATATTATATTTATATCCATTGTTATTTTTTATCTAGTGGCTTTCATTACTTATTTACTTTTCTTCTAATATAATTCCAAGTTGATCTATAATAGGTTCATAAATTAAAAGATTGCATTGACTTCTTTTTAGCTTTTTTGTTTTTTAATATAATTTTCTATTTTACACCAGTGTATTCTTACCCCAATTGATTTCTTATGAAAGAATTTTCATAATTTATACTATTATTACTTAGTACTCAATCTACTACTTTTCTTTATTAATATTTTTTCATAACTTATACTTTATTTTTTAAATTATTAGTCATTAGCTGTTCACTTTGTTCCAATGACATTTTCTATAATATGACTTTTACCCTACTCTTGTTTTATCTTTGTTATTTTTTTCATTTCACTCCTTTATAATTAGTCATTGGTTTTTGATTTTTTATTCTTTTTAAAACACTATATTACTTATATTTAAATCTTCTTTATATAGTTTTTGATAAGCTTCAGATGATTATACCACACTATTTCTGTACAAATTATTTCTCTTGTATTCTTTTCTTACTTATATTTATTTTGTTCATTAATTGTTATTTATACTTTCTACATACTTTCAGATATTTTTATGATATTTTACTAAAATACATATCTTTGCGAACATCAAAGTTATGTATTTTAGTTCTCTCTCGTTCACTTGAATACCTTTAACCTTATTCATTTATTATTTTAAATATTTTAATTAGTCATACTACATTACTATTTTCATCTTTATTACTTATTGTGAATCTTTATTATTATTGTGCTATCTTTATTTGTTATATTAATAATGCATCTACTTTTTCTGTACACTAATTTAGTTGTATTCCTTTATATATTTTCATATTATAATTGAAGTCTAAATCTGGTCATCTATGTAAGTTTATTGGTGCCTGTTACATTGTATTATTAGTTTTATTCACTATTTGGTATAAGTAGTTAATTAGACATGCTAGCTAATGATCATAAACTAGTTATGTGCATTACTATATTCACTTATATTCTTATCTATTGATCATTTTAATAGTTATTTACTTAACTAATTTATGTTGTGCGCAGCGGCGGGGAACACAACAACCACTCTTGAGGAATTCGCCCACCTGACGGAGACTCGATGCAACCGGAGAAACAACCAACATAATAAGAATAACAACCAATAGAGAAAAGCAATCAACACACAAATTTAACGAGGTTCGGCAACGTGCCTACGTCCTCGGGGCAAGGGGGAGAGAGATTTTATTGATTCAACAATCAATATAACTAATACAAGAGGGGAACTTGAGGGAATTCTCAGGGATTCTTCGGGATACAATACATGAGGGCTCTAGCCTCTCTTTTATAGCCACAGAGTCTCTGGATTTAAGGAAACCCAGATTGGATTTGATTCCATCCAGAAAAGGAATCTAAATCCTAAAAGAAAAGTCCAAACGCGCATGTCAGTCGACCGGCCAGTCGACCGACTCATGCCACGGTCGACCGTGCCGGTCGACCGCGCCCAACCGAGAGCAGCCCTGCTTTCAGTCGGTTGACCGGGCGGTCGACCGTTTCCTTCCTGTGCACGTTCGTGCACGCCGGTCGACCGGGCGTTCGACCAGTCTCCTCCACCGGTCGACCGAGCGGTCGATCGGAGCACAATCTGGCCTGCTCAATGTGCCGTTTCTCGCTCCTTGATTTTTGATCTCTGTGCTAACTTCCTCTACTCCTCTATCTCCTCTCTCCCACAATTCTCCACCTCGGTGAAGGTTTTCCAAATCTGAGCCGATCTCCAACGAACTCCAGTCTATCACCTGGCGAAATCGACACACGATCTCGGCGAAATCGACACACGATCTAAGCTTACGCGCTCTGGACGAAATTGACACACGATCTCGGCGAAATCGACACACGATCTTGGCTTGGAATCTGTAGCTCAGCTATCAACTGGGATGCACCACACATGCCTTCCCTACACTTCACCTTAGGAGAACTTTCATACATGCCGATCACCGAACGTGTCTCCAACCCAGCAACTACATGACCTCACGAAGAACTCAACATGAGCCAATACTGACTCTCCAACTGACTAGCTCTATCTAGTCTACATATCTTCAGCTGACGGTCCAACCAAGTCTGAGTAGAGCACACCGAACACCATCATCGGCTTCAACAACTGGATGCACACCCCTCCTATGCAAGCTCAACCATCTTCTCACCAGAGATCAACCTGTTCATCGAGATAATAACACCTCACCTCTACGTGAAGTCCAACTAGCCACAATACTTCACCTCTACCTGAAGTCTCTCCACCTCTACGAGAAGTTCCAATCAGCCACAACTCGAGAGCCCAAATAGCTTCATACGGGTTGCATCACCAAATTTGGCTACGCCATTACTGCTACCTACGTACCTTGCCCAAAGGATCAAGCCAACCGTAGTTCATTCAAATGAGCTCCATCAAGCTCAAGCACTTGTACCTGAATCTGCAGCAGCGAACCTATCTGGCTGAGTCATATGAATCTCCTCACTGCCATCATGGAGAACAATGGCCTTCAACTTGAGCTTATCGCGATTATAAGCTTGAGATTCATGCTTCTTTACCCACGAGTGTGGTTTTACCTTGGTTCCAATGGCAGCAAACAACTCGACATTCTGATCAATATCTTCAACCTGTTCAGCATCAACCCTGGCTACATGATCCCCACCCGGTGTCACATCCGGTGAAGACTTCTCTGATGTCGAACCAACTGGAGATGGTGGAGTAGCATCAACCTCCATCCGCTGCGATACTTCCTTGGTCTCCGTCCTCTCCATTTGCTGAGAGACGTGTAGACTTCAACACTGAAGTCTGATCAAATATGACATGCATACTCAACACGATCTTCTTATTTTTGGGGTCCCACAACTTGTAGCCTTTCATATTCCTTTTGACACCCAAAAAAACAAACCTCTTTGCTCGCGGATTCACCTTGCCATCCTTGGCACTGAAGTAGGTCGGACATCCAAATTCCCGCAGCAAACCATGATCTTGAGTAGCTTTCCCAGACCAAATTTCCAATGGAGCTTTACCTCTTATCGCAGTCGATCCATTTATGAGATGGCTAGCATACACAATCGCCTCAGCCCAAAATGATTTGTCTAATCTTGCATTAGACAACAACCACCGAACCTTCTCCAATAAGGAACGGTTTACTTCCTTAGCCAACCCATTTATACCTTTTGTGAAGTGAGTAGCAATACCGGTGTTCTGGCCAAATCGTAGGAATTGGTTCATGTCTCTTCCAACATTACCAATCTGTAGCTCCTTGATCTTCCTACCAATCTGCTTCTCCATTCTTCCTATCCACTTCACCAACATATCTAGGGCTTCACACCTTTGTCTCATGGGATATATCCAACAATGCCTAGATAAACTATCAACAAAAGAGACAAAGTACCTGTGACCTCCAAGCGATGCAGTCTTAGCAGGTCCCCTTACGTGACACAATCAAGAAGACCTTCTGAGCGGTGAGTACTGGTGCTGACTTTCGCCTTCTTTTTATCCAGAACGCTGTGTTCACCTTTCAAGTTACAGATAGTAGCACATTCCAATGATCCCTTCTTTGCAGGAGCTCGCAAAGACCTTTCACCTCCATGTCCGATCTTTACCTGCCAGACCTTCGTGCAACCACCATCTGGAGAACTAGAAGTCTTCACCTGACCTGTAACCGTATTACCCTTCAAGTAGTAGAGATTTGTCCCGGCGGACGCCCTTCATCACCACCATCGAGCCTTTGATCATCTTGAGAACACCATCTCGTACAGATATCACAAGACCCAATGCTTTCAAAGCGCCAACAGAGATAAGATTCCTTTTGAGTTGAGGTACATACCTCACCTCCTTCAATTCTTGTACTATCCCATCATCCATCTTGATACGGACTGTACCCATCCCTTCTATATTACACGGATGATCATCACCTATGACCGTGTAACATCCATCTAGCTTCTTAAAACTAGAAAACTAGGCCCTGTTCGGGCACACATGATGGTGGCTCCGGTATCCAAGATCCACTCAGCATTATCTGAGTTATAAACAGTAGAGGTAGTAATAGAGAGAGAGAATACTGATGAGTTCGAGTCTGATCCATCTGCCTGTGAGGTACTGCCTTGAGTACTGATCACCTTTGCAAGATTTGCCTCAGTCTTAGACTCCACCTTCTTACTTTGGCCTTCACGCATTCAGCTTTACAGTATCCTAGTTCCTTGCACAAGGCACACTGATTCTTCTTCAGATTTCTGAAGCCTGATCTGGACTTCGATCTTCCCCGATCATCTCTTCCCTTCCTATTGGAACTTCTGCATCTCACCTCCAATGTCTCTGCTGTTGTGCTTCCCGAAGAAGATAATCTGTCCTGTCTCCTTACTTCATAACTCACAAGAGCAGCCGACACCTCACTGTAGTTAAGGAATTTCCTTCCATTGAGAAATGTAAGAGTAAAGTCTCATACTCTTCCCTAGGAAGAGAGTTCAAAAGTATTACCACCTTATCTTCTTCATTAATCTCCACATCTACATTAACTAGATCTGTAAGAAGCTTCGTATAGCGGTTCAAGTGTTCATCGACGGAGCATCCTCTTTGCATCTGAAACCCATAGAGCTTACTCTTCAACTGCAATCGCGACTCTATGCTTTTTGTCAGATACTTCTTCTCCAGGATCTCCATAGCTGCCTCGCAGATGTCTCATGCAACACCTGATACTTGATGTCTTATGTCAGACAAGACCTGATCAAGTCACACGCCGAACGGTTCATCTTGTTCCAATCTTCTTCCGTCGTTGATGCGCGTTTCTTCTCTAACCGTAGAGTGTCTTCGAGGTTTGATACCGTCAGCGCATCCATAACCTCACACCTCCACATACCAAAGTTGTTCGTGCCATTGAACTTCACCACATCAATCCTTGGACGTGGATTCATGGATCTCACAGATGTACTTTCTCCAGCCATCTTCTCAACTGATTCCTCAAAGCAATGTGGAAACAAACGGAGTTAGATAAAACAAATTGATAAAGATATGATCTTTACCTCCACGCGAAACCCTCGAAGAGTTTCTAAAGAAATCTACTCCTCCAAATTGATTCCTCGAGCAATCTACATACTATTTTTTAGATCGACACATGATCCCACAAATAGTCTCAATGCTGATCCGAAATCGACACACGATCTCCGCCAATCAGCAACAGATGCCCTTAGAATCACCAGATGATCCCACGACGAACCTGGGATGCTCTGATACCACTTGTTGTGCGTAGAGGTCAGGGAACACAACAACCATTCTTGAGGAATCCACCCATCTGGCGGAGACTCGATGCAACCGGAGAAACAACCAACACAACAAGAACATCAACCAATAAAGAAAAGCAATCAACATACAAATTTAACGAGGTTCAGCAACATGCCTACGTCCTCGGGGCAAGGGAGAGAGAGATTTTATTGATTCAACAATCAATACAATAATACAAGAGGGGAACTTGAGGGAATTCTTAGGGATTCTTCAGGATACAATACATGAGGGCCTCCTCTCTTTTATAGCCACAGAGTCCCTAGATTTAAGGAAACCCAGATTGGATTTGATTCCATCGAGAAAAGGAATCTGAATCCTAAAAGAAAAGTCCAAACGCGCCTGTCGGTCGACTGGCCGGTCGATCGACCGGCCGGTCGATCGACCCATGCCACGGTCGACCGTGCCGGTCGACCGCGCCCAACCGAGAGCAGCCCTGCTTTCAGTCGGTCGACCGGGCGGTCGACCGCTTCCTTCCTGTGCACGTTCGTGCACGCCGGTCGACCGGGCAGTCGACCGGCCTCCTCCACCGGTTGATCGAGCGGTCGACAGGGAGCACAATCTGGCCTGCTCAATGTGCCATTTCTCGCTCCTTAATTTTCTGATCTCTGTGCTAAATTCTTTACTCCTCTATCTCCTCTCTCCCACAATTTATTAGTATATTAACCCATATTTATGAGTCTTATTGATTATTTTATGCTAATCAACACTTCTTACAATTGTTCACCATTTCTTTTGTTTATGTTATAAACTTCTTATTTTGTTATTAGTGAAAATATTTTTCTTTATTTTCCTTTAGATTACTTTATGGTTCGGAGTTGTTTATTTTTCATAGAATTATCTTTTATAGTTCCACAATACATATAGATTTCTAAATAGGTTTTGAAATTCTTTTAGCATTGTTTTTTTTTAGATTTTCAATTTTATACTTTTGAATGAATGGTCTTTAAATTTGTTAACATATTTTTTGTAATCTTGTAGTGGTCATTTTCTAACCGCCTGAGATTGAGACAC
The DNA here is from genome assembly GCA_038442645.1 of Agave tequilana. Taxonomy (NCBI): domain Eukaryota; kingdom Viridiplantae; phylum Streptophyta; class Magnoliopsida; order Asparagales; family Asparagaceae; genus Agave; species Agave tequilana. The sequence continues at coordinate 61,266 of JAVJIF010010274.1, forward strand.
ATGTTTATCCAGCCCTAAGGGATGCACGATGTGTGGCCATTTTCAAAACATCTAATTCAGAGTCTTCGCCCAATTTGAATTTAAAGGGGGTCAGGTAACTAGAAGAGGAGGAAAAACTGGTTAAGAGAAGATCCTATCTTTAAGCCTAATTATCATCCAAACGAGACAGTTACTTCTTGAGAAATGTTCATTTTTATCTTTAGTAAGGCGCAGACTACCGGATGGAGATAGACTCTCTCCTATCTCGATTCGAATCAGGATGTTCAGCTCAACCACCATCAAAGACAAGTAACTTAAGTACTAAAACTGAGCGGGACTCCCTCGTCTTATCTTATAGATATTACCTGTATAAATAACAGATTCCTCCCAACGTGGAAGGGGATCATGATAATCATTTCAATCTAGGAACCCTCGCACACCAGAGAAGCCTACTTGTAATCACTATTATTATAGTGAAATCTCCTCTCTTTCTTCATGATTTTTTAGCACACTAGAGAAGCTTACTTGTAATCATCATTATTCTAGTGAAATTATCCTCTCTTTCTTCATGGTTTTTTCCCTTTTGAGTTTTTTGTTGGCCCAGAGGCCTTCCACTCTAGTTTCGATGATGATTAACTCATGTAGTTATGTTTACTAATAATCTTGTGATGTTTAGTTTCAGATCTCTAACCAAGATATTAGAAGGTGATTAGCTTCAACAAAGGTGTTTTGGAGCTTCTCACATGGTGATTCAAGAGCCCGAGCGTCAAAGATCATATCTAGCACTCGGTGGAGTCAAGCTCGGTGGATCACGGTTTGGATCGAGTCGGCTTGAAGACGGAGTTCGTCAAGAAGACTTCGGTACATAGTTTAGTTTTGTTTTAGATCCATTTGTAAAGATTGTATAGTGTGATATGTGAAAAGTCACCTAGAGGGGGGGGGTGAATAGGTGACAATGCTAATCTATGAACTAAATGCGGAATTTAATAACTTAATGCAAATTACACTCAAGTGTGATCAACAAATGATTCACACACAACCAAGCCAAGCAAATATGAATGCACAATATGAATAAATGCAAGGCACAAAGTAAAGAGAGAGTAGAGAGAGCCAATGAGTCAAGCGCAAACACAAAGATATGTTATCGAGGTTCGAGCACCCAGCTCTACATCCCCGCCTTCGACACACGAAGGATTTCCACTAGCTCGTCCACCTAGGACCCTTTACAAGGAGTACCCAACACTCCTCTCTTTACAACCTCCTCCCTGAGGCAAACTCCAACAATCACAACCTCCTCCTTGAGGCAAATATTCAAACCAATACAACAAACTCCCAATCACCAACCAATGCAAGGATCACCTCTCAACTAGAGGGATACAACCCAAAGCACAAAGCTAAGAAAAGATTGGGTTACAACTTGGTGGTCACAACAACAACCACAAACAACTTCTTCTTCCACACAAATAACCTATAGATATAGATAGTAGATTTTAGCTCAAGTGTGGAGAAAACCAAGGATATGAAACCAGCAACTCAAAGAAAAACTTTGGGAAACAAATGAAATCAAGATATAGAAGTTCAAACAAAAGCTTTTTCCAAAATCCCTTTTCTTTGGTTTTTCAAAACCTAATCAAAAACACAAAAGATTGTTCACTTTGAATCCAAAAACCTATTTTCTTGCAGCAAAAACACCAGAGAGATAGAAAATTTTAGCCCAAAAATTCTTAGAGAAAAACTCTCTCAAATGGGGTATTTATAGGCAATTTAGAAAACTAGCGTTTACAGAATATTTGCCAGATTTACCCTGCCGGTCGACCGGCCCGGTCGACCGCCCAACGGTCAAATTCTGAACCGTTGTGGCTACCGGTCGACCGCCTCGGTCGACCGAGAATTCCTGAGAGCCAACAGCTCTCCGTCGGTCGACCGCTTCGGTCGACCGGATACAGAGTCAGCCAGCGTGCACGTATTCGTGCACGTCGGTCGACCGGAACGGTCGACTGGCTTCTTTGGTGCGGTCGACCGTACCAGTCGACCGGCCAAGCCTGGCAGACAAAAATCAGGTCTGAAATCTGGGGAAAAAATATTATAATAAATCCCACAAAATCTCTAAAATTCCACAAAAATAGTTTTATCATTTTATATTGAAATACAAACTTGTGTTAAAAATCCTAACACAAATTTCAAACATATTTGACTATTTTTGTGTCATAGAAATTTTGCCAAAAACCAAAACCGTATTTTCTAAAACCTTGTATTTTGAATAGAAAATACACATTGTCTAAAACTTATCCATGATACAAAAATATGATATTTAAAACACTTTGAAGCATATTGTATATGAATAGAAATTCAATATACAAGAAACATATATATATATCATGATTTTTGTCATTAAGTCCAAAAATATGTTTTGTTGTAAATACCAAAACATAAAACACATGGAATAGATTATCAAACAAAGTTTGTCTAAACAATTGAAGCATGCATGTATATAGAACAAATCTAATATACATAAACCATGTAAACTTGTTTTGATAAAAAATCTATTCATGAAAATCAAGCTCGGTTAAACCTAAAACCGAAAATCAAAACATGAAAGGTGTGTGTTGTGAACTTGAGCTTATCATACTATTCTAATCTTTACAATTAGGATCTAAACCCAAACTAAAACTATGGATACCTAAGTCTTCTTGTAGAGCGCAATCTCCAAGCTAGAGCGCAATCTCCAAGTAGGCTCGATCCAAAAACTCTTGATTCACCGAGCAAGTGCAATGTATGATCTTTGATGCGCGGGCTCTTGAATCAACATGTGCAAGCTTCCAATACATCTTGTTGAAGCTAAACACCAACTAATATCTTGATTAATAAACTGAAACTAAAATCACAAGATAATTAGTACACATAACTACATGAGTTAATCATCATCAAAACTAGAGTGAAAGGCCTTTGGGCCAACAATCTCCCCCTTTTTGATGATGACAAAACTCATGGAGTTATATATGCATGGATTAAAGTAAAGCTTCAAAGAAGCTCCCCCTTAACTCATGCATAGGAATAAACAAACAATAAGATGCATATAAACAAGGTTCTTGACATAAAATGAATATGCATATGAAACATGCTATTGATTCCAATTAAAACAAAACAAATAACTTACCAAACAAAACTTGATACTAATAAAAACAAAACTCATAATGCTCTTGATTCCAATGGATATTAATAAAAAAAAAAACTCATAATGCTAATGAACATAAAACTGAAAACTCATGCATATCAACTCCAATAAATCTTCTCCCCTTTTTGTCAATCATCAACAAAGGGGTAAAAACAAAATAGATATGAATTCTTCTCCCCCTAAATATATGAAACAAAGAATAAACAAATTACTTCAAGGGGTGAAACCAAAATGATACCAATAAAAAAATGTGTCAAAGAAGTGCATTATGATATCAATAGAAAGTGATCATAAAAACATTTAAGAAATGCCTACCAATTACCAATTGAAAGTAAGAAGGGCATTGAAAACAAATATGATACCAATTGAAATTAAAAATATTGAAAATAAAAACACATTGATACCAATTTGAGTGAACAAATGCATCTTGACACCAATTGAAGATATATATCTTTATAAGCATATGATACCAATTAAAAATCAATAATCATTCTTAAATCATTTTTTTTTTTTTATAAAGTTAGGGAGTGGGAAACAAAACCAATGGTAAACTAAATATCAATTGAAAATGTGAGTTTTCTCCCCCTTTATGAAATACCAACTAAACATATGCATAAGCTAGAAATAAGATACCAATTGAAGACTAAGTCAATTGAAATAATGTTAAAGCTCAAGCTTAGCATAAGCAAGATAATGATAATGCTTGTATAAAGAAACCAATTGAAAATTGAATCAATTGAAAATGATGGTCATTAAAAATCAAGCTTATCATAAACAAAATTTGTGATATCTTGAAGCACAAATAAATCATCTATATATGTATGAAAGAAATAGATACCAATTGAAATTGATACTATATGAAGTGTAAGCATACATATATAAAAAAAACATATATGAGTATACAAAAGGATGTCAAGATTGATACCAATTGAAAGAATTCAATGATACCAATTGAAACAACAATAAGATCAAGTGTATATCTCATATCAACTATACCTCCCAATCATGGTTCAAGATTTAAATGATTTCATTATAAAGCATACATGAACATGATCTCCCATCCAACCACCCTTTGATGGTAGGAGTTTTCAAAAATAGATTTGGAAATATAGTTTGTTGAAAATCTCTACCTCATGAAGAATATCACAATTAGTTATATGATTTAACTAATACGAAATTCTTCAATAAATCAAAATATATTTCATGAAGGACATGTAAATCACATGATCATCAACACTCAAAATCCATAAAGCCCATCTAATACTCATGAAAACAAGGTCATGAGAAAACTAATAAGGTGAGTGTATAGGATATATGTGAAACACACTTATCATGAAAATGGACAATCAAGCTCAATATTGAAATTCCTTTAAAACATTTACACATGATAAATTAAATTACTTTTACCAAAAGAAATTTTCAAAAACATGAAACCTATCTAAGATGTCAAATCACCTATTGAAATCATCTTAAAAACATGATATTCATCATAAATGTGAAATCACCTAAAAACATAAAAATCATCAAAACATGATTTAAACTTCAAGGCATATGTATGTTATGTACAAACTAAAGTATACATACATATCCTAAACACAATGAGTCCACAAAAGTATGTGCATGAAGGCACGTGGCTCAAGGATGTACATGTATACTCAATAGTTTGGACAAGATAGACATATACATGAAGTTAAAACAAAATATGATGAATACAAGTCAAATGCAAGAATCATCAAAACTAGACTATACTAGTACATCAAGTGAATACAAAATGAGCGTTTAAGCACAATCATATATAAAGGTCTATTTGTAGCTCACTAGTTGTACAAGTATAAATCCTAGTCTTAATGAAAACTATCATTCAAGCAAGTAATCAAAACAAATCATCATATAATTATAAACATCCAAATGGTCATAATGCAAATGTATGTGCATTAGATCTAGGGCATACATGTTAGTTCTAAACAAGGTGAGAACCCTAAATATAGATCCATATGAAACATGGGTGCTCAAGTAACTAAACATGTATAACACTAATCTAACTAACATAGCATAAGCATAATGAACAATGAAACAAAACATGCTATGAATAGATGAACATGGAAAGTATGCAAATAAAAATGGGAGTTAGAGAATGATACCAAACCGATGAAGGTGCATCTCTAGTTCTCCAAAACATGGTGGTCCTCTCCACCTAATTTCCTTGAGAGTGAAGCATCCAAATGGTTCTCCTTTTAGCTTAGAATGCATCCACCTCAAGGCACCAATACCCTCACGTGACGCGAGAGCTCCCACCTACATCAAAAGTCAAAGAGGTGGATCTTGGTACCCATTTCTTTGTGGGTCCACGGGGGTTAGTATCTTTTCTAACCCAAACATAATTAGTTGCTAAATTTTCATGATAAATGCGATCATAACAAAATCTAGCAAGGTGGCCTTTTCGACCATAATGTGTACATGTGTACACGTGAGCATACATATGATGGTGGTGATCATGAAAAGCATGTGTATGCCTAGATGGGTGTGCATGCAAGGTTGGAACTTGTTTCTTGCGAATCAAGGTTTCCAATCGTGTGTGATTCATGGCACAATGGCTCAAAGTGGAGCCCAAACTATCAACACTTTTCTTCAAAACAAGTATATCATTTTCATGTTAGAAGATAAAGTGGAGCATGTAATAGGTGTGCTAGAATATGAAGCAACATTAGCATGGCAAACATCAATCACTTTTTGCAAAGATTTATTTTTAATCAAAACCAAATCCAATTCTCTAGTAATTGAATCAATATCATTTTTCAAAGTAAGATTTTCTTAAAAGTAAAATCCAATTTTGAAGATAAAATCTCATTGTGCTTTACAACATCATCACAATCATTTTTGTTTTTCAAAAATTCATTTCCTTTAAAGCAAGTTCAAGTTGAGATTTAAGTGAGTCATGTTCACTTGCAATCTCTTCCTTCTCTTGCAAAACCAATTCAAAATTAGAGCATAAATCCTTTAATTCATTTTTCAAAACAAGATTATCATCTTTCAACAAATCATGTTCTTCTAACAAATTCTCAAGCTTTTGAACAAGTTCCATATTCAAAGTTTGAACTTCAAAACAACCATGGCAATAGGAACTAGAGCTATCATCAATATGAGAATCCGATTGTACCTCAAAGGAGTTCTTCCCTTGGACCATGAGGCATTGCTCTTCGGACTTTTCTCTTTTAGATCTTCTCATCTTGTTAATTATCCTTGGAAGCTCGGGAGACGTCAAGATGCTCCAAACTGCAAAAGCCGAATCATAGTGATAAAAAACGGGTAAAAGAAATTCATTTAGAGATGTTCTAAGTGCTCTAAGTGCTAATGCATTGGCCTTCTTATGCTTGCTACTATTTGGGAGGGATTCTATGGTAATGGCTTGATAAACTAGATGACCTAGTGTTTTTAAATGCCTAGTCATGTCCACCTTCCAAGCATCAAGTCTAAAATGGTCAAACATAGGAGGGCTAGCCATGAGTGCAAACTAGTATGAGTGCAATGAAAATGCAAGTGAAGATTAGCAAACCAAGATCACTCCTAGGTGGTTAAACCTAAATATCAGGAGAACTAGTTCTGATACCAATTGAAAAGTCACCTAGAGGGGGGGGGGGTGAATAGGTGACAATGCTAATCTATGAACTAAATGCGGAATTTAATAACTTAATGCAAATTACACTCAAGTGTGATCAACAAATGATTCACACACAACCAAGCCAAGCAAATATGAATGCACAATATGAATAAATGCAAGGCACAAAGTAAAGAGAGAGTAGAGAGAGCCAATGAGTCAAGCGCAAACACAAAGATATGTTATCGAGGTTCGAGCACCCAGCTCTACATCTCCGCCTTCGACACACGAAGGATTTCCACTAGCTCGTCCACCTAGGACCCTTTACAAGGAGTACCCAACACTCCTCTCTTTACAACCTCCTCCCTGAGGCAAACTCCAACAATCACAACCTCCTCCTTGAGGCAAATATTCAAACCAATACAACAAACTCCCAATCACCAACCAATACAAGGATCACCTCTCAAATAGAGGGATACAACCCAAAGCACAAAGCTAAGAAAAGATTGGGTTACAACTTGGTGGTCACACAACAACCACAAACAACTTCTTCTTCCACACAAATAACCTATAGATATAGATAGTAGATTTTTAGCTCAAGTGTGGAGAAAACCAAGGGATATGAAACCAGCAAAAAGAAAAACCTTTGGGAAACAAATGAAATCAAGATATAGAAGTTCAAACAAAAGCTTTTCCCAAAATCCCTTTTCTTTGGTTTTTCAAACCCTAATCAAAAACACAAAAGATTGTTCACTTTGAATCCAAAAACCTATTTTTCTTGCAGCAAAAACACCAGAGAGATAGAAATTTTAGCCCAAAAATTCTTAGAGAAAAACTCTCTCAAATGGGGTATTTATAGGCAATTTAGAAAACTAGCCGTTTACAGAATATTTGCCAGATTTACCCTGCCGGTCGACTGGCCCGGTCGACCGCCCAACGGTCAAATTCTGAACCGTTGTGGCTACCGGTCGACCGCCTCGGTCGACCGAGAATTCCTGAGAGCCAACAGCTCTCCGTCGGTCGACCGCTTCGGTCGACCGAATACAGAGTCAGCCAGCGTGCACGTATCCGTGCACGTCGGTCGACCGGAACGGTCGACTGGCTTCTTTGGTGCGGTCGACCGTACAGTCGACTGGCCAAGCCTGGCTGACAAAAATCAGGTCTGAAATCTGGGGAAAAAATATTATAATAAATCCCACAAAATCTCTAAAATTTCACAAAAATAGTTTTATCATTTTATATTGAAATACAAACTTGTGTTAAAAATCCTAACACAAATTTCAAACATATTTGACTATTTTTGTGTCATAGAAATTTTGCCAAAAACCAAAAACTGTATTTTCTAAAACCTTGTATTTTGAATAGAAAATACACATTGTCTAAAACTTATCCATGATACAAAAATATGATATTTAAAACACTTTGAAGCATATTGTATATGAATAGAAATTCAATATACAAGAAACATATATATATCATGATTTTTGTCATTAAGTCCAAAAATATGTTTTGTTGTAGATACCAAAACATAAAACACATGGAATAGATTATCAAACAAAGTTTGTCTAAACAATTGAAGCATGCATGTATATAGAACAAATCTAATATATATAAACCATGTAAACTTGTTTTGATAAAAAATCTATTCATGAAAATCAAGATCGGTTAAACCTAAAACCGAAAATCAAAACATGAAAGGTGTGTGTTGTGAACTTGAGCTTATCATACTATTCTAATCTTTACAATTAGGATCTAAACCCAAACTAAAACTATGGATACCTAAGTCTTCTTGTAGAGCGCAATCTCCAAGCTAGAGCGCAATCTCCAAGTAGGCTCGATCCAAAAACTCTTGATTCACCGAGCAAGTGCAATGTATGATCTTTGATGCGCGGGCTCTTGAATCAACATGTGCAAGCTTCCAATACATCTTGTTGAAGCTAAACACCAACTAATATCTTGATTAATAAACTGAAACTAAAATCACAAGATAATTAGTACACATAACTACATGAGTTAATCATCATCAAAACTAGAGTGAAAGGCCTTTGGGCCAACAATATGCTCAAGTTCACAACACACACACTTGTTTTTAGTTTTCATGTTTATTGGTTTTCGATATTTGGTTTAACCGATCTTGGTTTTCATGAATAGATAGTATCAATACAAGTTTACTTGGTTTTATGTATATTAGATTCATTCTATATACATGTATGCTTCATATCTTAAATAAACTTTGTTTGATATACCTATTCATGTATTTAGGTTTTGTGTTTTAACATAACATATTTTCGGATTTAAAGTCAAAAACACTGATATATATCTTTATATGTATATTGGATTATATTCATATACTATATGCTTTAAAAGTTGTTTCAATATCATGCTTTTGTATTTGGATGAGTTTTGGACAAAACGAATTTTCATTTTGAAAAATCAAAGTTTGGAAAATACAGGTTTTGGTTTTCGGCAAAATTTCCATAACACAAAAATGGTTCAAATTGTTTGAAATATGTGTTGAAATTTTTCACACTTGTTTGTATATCAAATATAATATTAGAACTTATTTTTGTGGAATTTTAGAAGTTTTATGGGATTTATTTTAAAAATTAAAACCCAGTTTTCCAGTCCTGAAATGCTGCCTGCCAGGCTCTGGCGGTCGACCGGACCGGTCGACCGACGTGCACAAAACGTGCACACTAGCCAGCCACTTGGGCCGGTCGACCGAGCGGTCGACCGACTGCAAGTACCCCATTCTCGGGTGGGGGCGGTCGACCGACCGGTCGACCGTAAGGCTTGGACGGTCGACCGAGCGGTCGACCGACCAGAGAGCATTTGCTCTCTGGAATGGCACGGTCGACCGGGCGGTCGACCGTTAAGCTCCAACTGTCAAATTTTTGACCGTTGGCGGTCGACCGGGCCGGTCGACCGCCAGCCGCCAGGGCTGAAAAACAGCCCCAACGGCTAGTTTTTCCATGGGGCTATTTATACCCCATTGAGAGGTGTTTTTCACTAAGATTTCAAGAGCCAAAAATTCAGAGCTTCTTTAGTGTTTAATTCCAAGTTTTCAAAAGAGTTTTGGGTTCAAAGTCTTCATCTTTATTTGTTTCAAAAAGGGTTTGAAAAATCAAGAAAAAGGAAAGTCTTTTGGGATTGGTTTTTGATCTATATATTTCTATCTATTCTAGAAGTTTTCCCAAGAGTTTTTCTTTGAGTTTTTGATTTCCAAACTCTTTTCCACACTTGAGCTATATCTCCTATCCTATCTATAGGATCTTTTATTTGTGGGAAAAATTGGTTTGTGGTTGAGATATACCACCAAGATTGTAACCCTCCTTGATTTGTGTTATCCTTCTTGGGTAGAGGTTGATTTGGAGTGGTGGTTGGCTCCCTCTAGTGAGAGGTTGAGATTGTGTATTGCTCCCTCTAGTGAGAGGTGGAGTTGTGTTGGATTTGTATCCCTCTTTGTGAAGAGGTGGATTGTGGTTGTTTGGCTAGGTGCCTACCCCTCTTGCGTGAGGTGGTGATTGGTTTGGTTGTGCTTTGCCTCTAGTGAGAGGTTGTATTGGTTGGAGAGAGGAGTTGTGAACTCCCGGTTGTATTGCCCCAAATCCTTGGTGGAGGTTCCCTGTGTGGGAGTCCTAGGTGGACAAGTTAGTGGATTGGAAATCCTTCTCAGTGAAGGCGGGGACGTAGAGCTGGGTGCTCGAACCTCGAAACACATCTTGTTGTTTGCGTTTGATCCATTGACTCTTAACTCTCTCTCTCTCTCTCTCTTTATATTGTGCCATTGCATCATTTCATATTGCACATTCATACTTATATGCTTGGCTTGTTTGTGTGTGCCTCACTTGTGCTTAACCACGAGAGCTTCATATAGCGCCTCAACTCTTATTCAGAGGAATTAAGAGGAGTTAGTCCAGAGCCCTTCACCGGGAATTCGGCTACACTCGTTGGTTGCATTAAGTGTAGTTGCAATTAGTTTTTAATTTCCGCATTTAGTTCATTAGATTAGCCGTACACCTATTCACCCCCTCTAGGTGTACTTTCAATTGGTATCAGAGCCTACACCCCTGATATTTGGTTTAACCACCTAGGAGTGTGATCTTGGTTAGCTAATCTATCATTTGCATTTACACATTTTTATTGTTTACACACACTCATGGATTGCTTGTCACCTCCCATGTTTGATATCTCCAACATTGACATGTGAAAATTTAGGATGTCCATGTACCTAAAAACCCTAGGCTTGCATGTTTACCTTACTATTATCAAGAAATCCTTCCCTAATAATAGCAAGCATATAGAGGCCAATGCACAAGCCCTTGAGGCACTTAGAAGCACGCTAAATAAAGAATATCTGTGCTTAGTTTCTAACTGTGATTCCGCCTTTGCAGTGTGGAACACGTTGACCTCCTCCAAGCTTCAAACGCCTAACATTGTGGAGGATGAATCTAGTGGAGAGTCCGATAATGCATGCTACATGGTCCAAGGGAATGACTCTCTTGAGGTATATTCGGAATCTCAATTAGATTGTAATGATGCTAGTTCTTCATGTAATGACTATGTTGATCCAAATGCTTTGAATGAAGAACTTTCCACTGTTTGTGAAAAGTTGCTTGAAAAATATAATCTTTTGAAAAAGAAAAGTCTAGGACTTAATAATGAAAATAAAGATTTGCTTTCAAAACTAGATTTAATTTTGCAAGAGAAAGTGGAGATTTCAAATGAAAGGGATTCATTGAAATCTAAACTAGAACTTGTTGGAACCTATTTCGATGAAGACGTTCGTGAAGATCAAATTCATTTGGAGCTCTAACACATGACGAATCAAGAGCCCTACATGATCAAGATGTGCCAAGGAGAGTTGTTGTGTAGTGGTTTGTAAAGATATAGTAGCATGTAAAAGCCTTGACACAAACACACACTTTATTGCTTCATCAGTCGACTTATGCCTAAAGTCAAGTCGACTAACCAAGTGTGTAGTCGACTAACCAAGTTTATCAAGTCGACTAATCCTGTGTCAAAAATAGACCCAACTCTCTGTTTGTTCTCTGGTATCAGACTTAGTCGACTAATCCAAGTCCCCTAGTCGACTAATCCCTTGTCAAGTCGACTAATTGATAGTTGCAGTCGACTTGAAGTAGTTATTCTGAAACTGTTCTTCCAACGGCCACTGACCTAGTCGACTAATAGCTAAACCTAGTCGACTAATAGAAGGAATTTTGCCTAGGTTAGTCGACTAACTCAAAAAGCAAGTCGACTAAGAGGCAGTTCTGACTGTTGGACAGTTTTCTTTATCTGGTCTTTTGTGCAACGAATTCCAACGTTCCTTTGATTCAAAATGCACCTATAACTACCCTAACTTACCCTAGTCTTCAGCTATATAAGGGGTAGTTAGTCCTAAGGCCATTTACCAAGAGTTTTTATCAGTTTTCCAAAGCCAAAAATCTGCAAACCTGAAAACTGTTTTTCCCACTTCAGTTCTTCACCAAAAGACATTTCCATTGTGAAGATTCTCTGAAGTTCTTGTTTCCTATACTGAACCTTGTCCACATACACATTCAGTACCAAGGCTATAGGAAAAGATTTGTAATTCTCAAAGTGTTCATTGTACACGGGAGGCTTCTTGGTTGAAGAGGCAAGTTGTACAAGGTGACCATTGTACACGGGAGGCTTCTTGGTTGTAGAGGCAGTTGTACAAAGGTAAAAGGTGTTCTCTTGGTGGAAGAGAAGGTGTACAGATTTGGCGAAGGGGATTCGACAAGTGGTGTACATGTTGTATTGATTTTGGGTGGCAAGATCAAGGTTAAAGGAAAATCTCAAGCGGGTGGCTTGGGGACTGGATGTAGGTCACAAGGACCGAACCAGGATAAATCTCTTTGTTTGCGTTTGTCAATTTCTGAGATTTGTTTTCCTTTACATGCAAGTTATTTATTTTGTTTATTTACTTAACGCTAATCTTTCTAGTTTTAGATTTGTGTTGACTTGAGTTATTTCAGATCTATAGTTGCCTACAAGAGATAATTCCGCAATTAGTCCTTATCTCAACGATCCTACATTTGGTATCAGAGCGAGGGTCATCAACCGGCATCTACATTCCTACTTCATCAACAGGAGTACACGCTCTGATCCTACATTTGATATCAGGGCGAATACAAGTCAACAACAAAAATGGCAACGGAGTTCTCATCATCCCAGTTCAAAGAAGGACATTCTACACAACGTCTACCGCTGTTTGACGGAACCAACTACAACTACTGGAAGTGTAGAATGAAGATCTACTTGCAGTCACTCAACTACGACCTTTGGAACATCGTAGAAGCATCGTACACCAAGCCCACAACCAACTACAACGCTTGGAGTGAAGATCAAAAGAAGAACGCGAACCTTGACGCCAAAGCAATGAATGCTCTATTCTGTGCCCTTATTAAAGAAGAGTTCAACCGAGTGTCAACAGCAACTTCTGCACATCAAATTTGGCATACTCTTCAGGTAACACACGAAGGCACTAATAAAGTTAAGGAATCTAAAATATCTGTTCTTGTCCACAGGTTTGAGTTATTCAAAATGGAGGAGAATGAAACCATATCCGAGATGGTTACAAGATTCACCGACATCACCAATACATTAGCATCCCTTGGAAAGGACTACACCCAAGTTGAAAGAGTTCGAAAGATCCTTCGTGCACTCACACCAGAATGGGAGAAGAAGACAACCGCCATTGAAGAGGCGAATGATCTCTCAACTATGACATTAGAAAACCTTATCGGTAATCTAATGGCATATGAAGTGCAGTTAGAAGAAAGAAAGAAGGACCAAGAGAGACAACACCGCTCAAAGAAGAAAGAACTTGCCTTCCATGCATCTTCCGACACGGACAATGATGACGAAGAGGAGATGGCAATGCTCTCAAAGAAGTTCAGGAAATTTCTTAAGCAAGGTAAATTCAAGTGTTTTAATTGTGATAAACCAGGACATATGAAGATGGATTGCCCTTTGCTCAAGAAGAAAGATAAGTACAAGAGTAAGAAGTTCAGAAAGAAGAAGATCTACGAAGCATCTTCAGAATATAGTGATTCCTCATCTTCTGATGAAGAAGAATCCACTGAACATGTTACTTATGTTACATGGCCATAGAAGATGAAGAGGTATCGTTTTCTGAACTCTCTGATGCATTTAATGAATTATTTATGAATCTGAAAAATGAAAAACTGAAAAACAGATTTTTGTTAAAAGAAAATGAGAAACTTTTACAGGAAAATTCTGTTTATGCATTACAATGTTCTTCTATAAATTCTCAACAAGATGAAACTGAAAATGTCATATCATTCTTGAAAACTGAAAATGAGAAGTTTATAAAAGAAAACATTTTTCTGAAAATGGAAACTAAGTCTTTGAATGATAGATTTCTATATTAGATAAAGACATGTTAGTTTTCAAAAAGAAATATGAAGATCTTATGCAAAATGTGACTAAGTTTAATAAAGGAAAAGAAAAATTAAATGATTTATTATCTTTTCAGAAATTGTCACATGATAAACATGGTATTGGATTTGTTGCAAAATCTTCATATTATAGTAATCCATATATTTCTTTTGTAAAAAGTAAGAATAAGAAAAGTAAGTTTATATGGATTCCTAAGAACTTAAGCTTTTATGATAAAAATACATATATTGCTTCATACATGCATGATATATGTGATTCTTGCAATTATGTATATACTAACAGGTGGAAACCAAATTCTAAATGGATTTGGAGTCCTAAAGGTTAGATATGATCTTTTATATTTGGTACCAACTAACGTTTATCTTGCAGGTACCATATATAAAAAAAAAAAAATTTTAAAGATCAACTATGTATATATGTACTAATATATTTGTTGCAGGGGGAGAACAAAATATTTCTCTATCTGTTATAACCCATTTCTGCAGGGGGAGGAAAAGATAACATATTTTCTGCAGGGGGAGGACTTGTGCACACAAAGCGTCGTCATCAAAAAGGGGGAGAATGTTGGAACCTATTTCGATGAAGACGTTCGTGAAGATCAAATTCATTTGGAGCTCTAACACATGACGAATCAAGAGCCCTACATGATCAAGATGTGCCAAGGAGAGTTGTTGTGTAGTGGTTTGTAAAGATATAGTAGCATGTAAAAGCCTTGACACAAACACACACTTTATTGCTTCATCAGTCGACTTATGCCTAAAGTCAAGTCGACTAACCAAGTGTGTAGTCGACTAACCAAGTTTATCAAGTCGACTAATCCTGTGTCAAAAACAGACCCAACTCTCTGTTTGTTCTCTGGTATCAGACTTAGTCGACTAATCCAAGTCCCCTAGTCGACTAATCCCTTGTCAAGTCGACTAATTGATAGTTGCAGTCGACTTGAAGTAGTTATTCTGAAACTGTTCTTCCAACGGCCACTGACCTAGTCGACTAATAGCTAAACCTAGTCGACTAATAGAAGGAATTTTGCCTAGGTTAGTCGACTAACTCAAAAGCAAGTCGACTAAGAGGCAGTTCTGACTGTTGGACAGTTTTCTTTATCTGGTCTTTTGTGCAACGAATTCCAACGTTCCTTTGATTCAAAATGCACCTATAACTACCCTAACTTACCCTAGTCTTTAGCTATATAAGGGGTAGTTAGTCCTAAGGCCATTTACCAAGAGTTTTTATCAGTTTTCCAAAGCCAAAAATCTGCAAACCTGAAAACTGTTTTTCCCACTTCAGTTCTTCACCAAAAGACATTTCCATTGTGAAGATTCTCTGAAGTTCTTGTTTCCTATACTGAACCTTGTCCACATACACATTCAGTACCAAGGCTATAGGAAAAGATTTGTAATTCTCAAAGTGTTCATTGTACACGGGGAGGCTTCTTGGTTGAAGAGGCAAGTTGTACAAGGTGACCATTGTACACAGGAGGCTTCTTGGTTGTAGAGGCAGTTGTACAAAGGTAAAAGGTGTTCTCTTGGTGGAAGAGAAGGTGTACAGATTTGGCGAAGGGGATTCGACAAGTGGTGTACATGTTGTATTGATTTTGGGTGGCAAGATCAAGGTTAAAGGAAAATCTCAAGCGGGTGGCTTGGGGACTGGATGTAGGTCACAAGGACCGAATCAGGATAAATCTCTTTGTTTGCGTTTGTCAATTTCTGAGATTTATTTTCCTTTACATGCAAGTTATTTATTTTGTTTATTTACTTAACGCTAATCCTTCTAGTTTTAGATTTGTGTTGACTTGAGTTATTTCAGATCTATAGTTGCCTACAAGAGATAATTCCGCAATTAGTCCTTATCTCAACGATCCTACAGAACTTGCCCTAAAGGAAAATGAATTTTTGAAAAATAAAAATGATTGTGAAATAATTTTGAAGAAAAATGAAAACTTGTCTTCAAAAGTTGATTTTGTTTTAAAAGAAAATGATTCTTTAAAAATGAAAATTGTTTCTATTTCAAAAGAATTGGATTTGATGTTTAATGAAAACATTTCTTTGAAAAATAATATAGATTCACATGTTTGCCATGCTAGTGTAGTTTCACCTAGCTTATCTATTGCATGCCCCACTTCTTCTAGAATTGAAAATGATATATCCATACTTAAGAAGATTGTTGATTGTTTGGGCTCCACTTTGAGCCATTGTGTTTTGAGCCATACACGTTTGGAATCCTTGTTTCGAAAGAAACAAGTTCCTTCTATGCATGCACACCATCCACGGCATACACATGCTTCGCACGTTCATGTACACAACACTATGTATGCTCATGTGTACACTTGTACACATTGTGGACGTAAGGACCACCTTACTAAATTTTGCTATGATAGAGTTCATGATGTAAATTTAGCAACTAAGTTTGTTTGGGTTAGGAAAGGAACTAACCCCCATGGACCCAAAAGAGTGTGGGTACCAAAGACCACCCCCATTGTATTTGATGTAGGTGTGGGCTCTCGCATGACGTGAGAGCGATGGTGCCTTGAGGTGGACGCGTTCCGAGCTTAAAGAGAACAATTTGGATGCATCACTTTCAAGGGGAGTTTTGGTGGGAGGACCACCGTGTTTTGGAGACTTGGAGAGTTGCCTTCTAGGTTTTGGTAACGATCTCTTAGTCCTCATTTATTGTTTACATGCTTTTCATTTTATTCATTATTAGCATGTTTTGATATTTATTGATTAGTATGTTAAATGACATGATTATTAGACTTGTGATATGCATGTATAGCATTTGAGATCACCCATGTTTATATGGACCTATATGTTGTGTTCTCACCATTGTTTAGCTATTATGTATATCATAGTTCTAATGCATGTGCATTCATATCGTATTTATGTTTATCGTGTTGGTTTATGTCTCGTTTTATGCTTCATGATTTGATTACATGTTTGGATGTTAGTTTTCATTAAAACTTGGATATATACTTGTACATCTAGTGAGCCACAAATAGACTTCTATATGTTTGTGATTAAATGCTCATTTGTGCTTGTTAAATGTTCTAGTATAGCCTAGTTTTGATTATTCATGCATTTGACTTGTATTCCCCATTTTACATGCTTTATGATCATGTGTTTTCACTTCATGTATATGTCTAATTTGCCAAACTTTAAGATATACATGTATACCCCTTGAGTCATTTGCTTTTCATGCAAATATTTATTTTGGACTCAATTGTGTTTAGGGATATGTATGTATACTTCTTGTTTTGTCAAGACATACATATGCCTTGAAGATTAAATCGTTTTAATGATTTTCATGTTTTAAGGAATTCAAAATTTAGCTAAATTGACTATTTTCATGATTATGTCTTTCACACAAAACTTGTACACTCACATTACTTATTGGTTTCTCATGATTTTGTTTTCATGAGTCATATATGAGCTTTATATCTTTTGAGTGTCAATTGTTGAGTGATTTTCATGTTTCATGAAATATATTTTTTTGTTCCTTACTTGAAGGATTTCGTACTAGTTTACAAATTTTTCATATAACTAGTTCGTATTCTTTATTTCGGAAGAGTTTTCAAACATATTCTATTTCCAAACCTATTTTTGAAAACCCTTTCCATTAATGGGCGATTGGTTGGGCGACCATGCCTTGTATGTTCATATTGAAAATCCTTTTAAAACATGTGCATGAAATGGGTGGTAGGAAGTATGAGTTATACACTTGATCATATTATGTTTTCAATTGGTATCAATGGATCGTTTCAATTGGTATAAATATTGACATTCTTTTTGTATACTCATATATATGTTTTATATATGTATGCTTACTCTTCATATAGTATCAATTTCAATTGGTATCTACTTTTTCATACATATATAGATGCTTTATTTGTGCTTACTATATATCTATATCTTTGAGCACAAATTTGGGTTATGCTAAGCTTGATTTTTAATGCATATCATATTTCAATTGATTAGTTTTCAATTGGTATTTATACAAGCTTATGCATCGTTTTATTTGGTATTTCATAAAGGGGGAGAAAATTCGTATTTCATCTTGCAATTGGTATTTGGTTTACCCTTAATTTCCACTCCCATACTTTATGATGAAAAATGATTGAAAAATGAATATTGATTTGTTTACTTGCTATTGGTATCAAGAAAGAATTGGTAATCAAGACTACCTATTAATCTATTCATTTCAATTGGTATCCATGTAAATTTAAATTGGTATCAAAATATTTTCTTTCATTGGTATCAAAATTTCATTGGTAAAATGTTTCAATTACAATTAGAATTCAAAATTTTGTTTTATTGAGAAAATTAAAAATGTTTTGATATGAATTGTCTATATGCAAGGGGAGTTTAAACACCTCTTCTACATATAAATTCATGTTGAGTGTATCTTATATTGAGGAGCTTGACAACTCTTTTTTATGCGGTACACGTGTGTAGGGGGAGCTTCACATCTCTTTTTATACATTGCATATTATGCGTTATGTGAATTAGGGCTTATCATCCTTTCTTCATGTAGTGCATATATGTAGGAAAGTTAACTTAGCGTCTTTCTCTTCATGAATTTATATCGCATATATCCTTTATTGTTTTGTATTTTGTTTTACCCCTTTGTTGATGATTGACAAAAAGGGGGAGAAGTATTTGGAGAAGTATTTGGTATATATGCATGTTTTCCTTGCTTTATTCAAAGGGTGAGAAGTATTTGAGTTTATATGCATATTTATGTTTTGATGTTTTGTTGTTATTGATATCAAGAGAACATGTTTTGTTTTATTGGTATGTTTTGTTTTATTGGTATCAAGAGCATTCATTTAAGAACTTGTTTATGTTAAAAGAAAAAGAAATTTATTTTAAAAAAAGAAGTTTGGTATCAAGAGCATGTTCATTGTTTTATGCATATTTATGCATGTCCATGTTTGGTATTCATTGCATATATTTATTGTTTATTGCTATGCATGAGTTAAGGGGGAGCTTCTTTGAAGCTTTACTTTAATCCATGCATATATAACTCCATGAGTTTTGTCATCATCAAAAATGGGGAGATTGTTGGCCCAGAGGCCTTCCACTCTAGTTTTGATGATGATTAACTCATGTAGCTATGTTTACTAATAATCTTGTGATGTTTAGTTTCAGATCTCTAACCAAGATATTAGTAGGTGATTAGCTTCAACAAAGGTGTTTTGGAGCTTCTCACATGGTGATTCAAGAGCCCGAGCGTCAAAGATCATATCTAGCACTCGGTGGAGTCAAGCTCGGTGGATCACGGTTTGGATCGAGTCGGCTTGAAGACGGAGTTCGTCAAGAAGACTTCGGTACATAGTTTAGTTTTTATTTTAGATCCATTTGTAAAGATTGTATAGTGTGATATGCTCAAGTTCACAACACACACACACACACTTGTTTTTAGTTTTCATGTTTATTGGTTTTCGGTTTTTGGTTTAACCGATCTTGGTTTTCATGAATAGATAGTATCAATACGAGTTTACTTGGTTTTATGTATATTAGATTCATTCTATATACATGTATGCTTCATATCTTAAATAAACTTTGTTTGATATACCTATTCATGTATTTAGGTTTTGTGTTTTAACAAAACATATTTTCGGATTTAAAGTCAAAAACATTGATATATATCTTTATATGTATATTGGATTATATCCATATACTATATGCTTTAAAAGTTGTTTCAATATCATGTTTTTGTATTTGGATGAGTTTTGGACAAAACGAATTTTCATTTGAGAAATCAAAGTTTGGAAAATACAGGTTTTGATTTTCGGCAAAATTTTCATAACACAAAATGGTTCAAATTGTTTGAAATATGTGTTGAAATTTTTCACACATGTTTGTATATCAAATATAATATTAGAACATATTTTTGTGGAATTTTAGTAGTTTTATGGGATTTATTTTAAAAATTAAAACCCAGTTTTCCAGTCCTGAAATGCTGCCTGCCAGGCTCTGGCGGTCGACCGGACCGGTCGACCGGACCCAGAGTCGGTCGACCGGTCGACCGACGTGCACAAAACGTGCACGCTGGCCAGCCACTTGGGCCGGTCGACCGAGCGGTCGACCGACTGCAAGTACCCCACTCTCGGGTGGGGGCGGTCGACCGACCGGTCGACCGTAAGGCTTGGACGGTCGACCGAGCGGTCGACCGGCCAGAGAGTATTTGCTCTCTGGAACGGCACGGTTGACCGGGCGGTCGACAGTTAAGCTCCAACGGTCAAATTTTTGACCGTTGGCGGTCGATCGGGCCGGTCGACCGCCAGCCGCCAGGGCTGAAAAACAGCCCCAACGGCTAGTTTTTCCATGGGGCTATTTATACCCCATTGAGAGGTGTTTTTCACTAAGATTTCAAGAGCCAAAAATTCAGAGCTTCTTTAGTGTTTAATTCCAAGTTTTCAAAAGAGTTTTGGGTTCAAAGTCTTCATCTTTATTTATTTCAAAAAGGGTTTGAAAAATCAAGAAAAAGGAAAGTCTTTTGAGATTGGTTTTGATCTATATTTTTCTATCTATTCTAGAAGTTTTCCCAAGAGTTTTTCTTTGAGTTTTTGATTTCCAAACTCTTTTCCACACTTAAGCTATATCTCCTATCCTATCTATAGGATCTTTTATTTGTGGGAAAAATTGGTTTGTGGTTGAGATATACCACCAAGATTGTAACCCTCCTTGATTTGTGTTATCCCTCTTGGGTAGAGGTTGATTTGGAGTGGTGGTTGGCTCCCTCTAGTGAGAGGTTGAGATTGTGTATTGCTCCCTCTAGTGAGAGGTGGAGTTGTGTTAGATTTGTATCCCTCTTTGTGAAGAGGTGGATTGTGGTTGTTTGGCTAGGTGCCTACTCCTCTTGCGTGAGGTGGTGATTGGTTTGGTTGTGCTTTGCCTCTAGTGAGAGGTTGTATTGGTTGGAGAGAGGATTTGTGAACTCCCGGTTGTATTGCCCCAAATCCTCGGTGGAGGTTCCCTGTGTGGGAGTCCTAGGTGGACAAGTTAGTGGATTGGAAATCCTTCTCGGTGAAGGCGGGGACGTAGAGCTGGGTGCTCGAACCTCGAAACACATCTTGTTGTTTGCGTTTGATCCATTGACTCTTAACTCTCTCTCTCTCTCTCTTTATATTGTGCCATTGCATCATTTCATATTGCACATTCATACTTATATGCTTGGCTTGTTTGTGTGTGCCTCACTTGTGCTTAACCACGAGAGCTTCATATAGCGCCTCAACTCTTATTCAGAGGAATCAAGAGGAGTTAGTCCAGAGCCCTTCACCGGGAATTCGGCTACACTCGTTGGTTGCATTAAGTATAGTTGCAATTAGTTTTTAATTTTCGCATTTAGTTCATTAGATTAGCTGTACACCTATTCACCCCCCTCTAGATGTACTTTCATTTTTCACGTAAGATTCATCGTGTTTAAGATTGCTTTCTATGATTTGAATATACCCAATCATTATTTTGGTGCGTTGATTGATTCCTTATGAATTTACCTACTGTAATTCTTCTTTAAATTTATTTTCTCAACTTATATGTTTTAAACTAGTTTTATGAATGTTTGTGATTTTTATACTTTTAAAAACCTTATTTAGCTTTACAAAGTAATTTTTTCCCCAAATAAAGTTTCTGAAGGTTTTTTTTTTCAAATTCACTCATATTTTAGTCAAGTACTTCTTTCACATTTTATATATTTGTAGTACTTATAGTGTTTAAAAGTATACCTTATGATTTTTTAAATTTATAATTTATAAGTTTACTATTCTCAAATAGTTTTCTCAAATTTTTCAGATTTAAAATTTCAAACTTTAATATCTAGAATAGTTAACCCATAAATTGACCATTTAATAATTTCAAAACTTTATTAGTTTCAAAAGAAAATATTTTCTATTGGCTTTTATGTTTATGATAGTGCACATTTATTTAGAATTATAAATCTTTTTTGAACTTATTAACTGTCAATATATTTTTTTATTAATGGTAAAGCTTAAATTTCATATAGCTTTTACAAAATAATTTTTAAAAATTCTTTTTCCAAATTTATATTTTTTTTATAATTTAATGTTTTAGAATAATTTCTTTTCAAATTTAGTAATAGTTTACATTAGTACAGTATTATAATAAAATTTTAACTTGCGAAATACGATCCGCTTGTTCTTGTTTTGTGGGATCCACAATCTCCGGGAGGATCCACTTGGGAATCAATCATCCTCCATTTAAATCCTATCATATCGTGTCAATTCTTGATTCATGTCTATTCATTATCAACTTTATCTTTCTCCTCCTTACCGTTTTTCCATCTTCTTGAAACTTTTGAAAATTAGAGTAGCACAACAAATAGTGGTGGCACTGAGAAGCGATGTGGAAACGAGAAGACATAATTCAAGATTGATAACCGTCCATTCTCTTGATTTCTCTGCTTCCTTGATATTTATTTTCTTGATATTGACTTATCTACTTGATTGTTATCAAGTTTTTTTCTTGTCCAAGAATTTATTTGAGAACGAAATTTCTTGTTAGGTGGGGCAGAATGTAATACTTCTATTTAATAAAACAAAAATTAATAGTATCTTTAGACAAATACCAAATTATAATACTAATGCTTAATAACAATTTAGAATTAATAACAATTAAAAATAATAACAAAATAATAATAGTACCTCAATTCAAATACTAAATGATAATAATCAATAACAATTATATCATTCATAATAGTTTATAACAGTAATAATTGTTAATCACAATTAATATAATAATAATTAATAATGGTTATAAATTACACATATAATAATACAATTAATTAGGAAATAAAAATATAAAAAATAATAATATAAAAATAAAATAAAACGAGCCCAGATCATGCCCTGGGGCCGAGCCCAGGCCATTGTCTTTACTAAAAAAATGATGAAATTAAATAAAAGTCCAACAAAAAGAAAGAGAAAAAGAAAAATTAAACTTAAAAGAAGCCTAAAGACAAGCCCAATTTTCTCCTCTTGTATGTTTCTTTCCTTCCTCTCTCCCCAAAACTAATTCTAATCTCCTCTCACAGAACCTCTCTCTCGCGTTCTCACTATCGCCGACCACCCCTTGTCGCCGCCTCCGTCTGCAAACCCGACCACCGCCCTACTGCTGCCAACCACCGCCCCACTCTGTGTCACCTTCTTGTCGTTCTTCTCTCTCCTTTCCACACCTAAAGAAACCCGAACCTACTCCATGCTCCTCTTCCTTGCTTCCACACCGTCAACATGTCCTTCTTGCGCCATCACTGGCACCAGCACCACATGCACCGCGTGCAGTCGCAGCCTTCCTATGCTCCGCTAGTCGAGCCGCTTGTCCTCCGTCCCTCTTTCCCTTGCCTTGGTCTCCCTTTCCTTGACTGCAAACCCACAACCGAGATTGCCATTGTCCCCTGTAGTGGTGCCACGACCGTCTCCCTTTCCCTTGCGGTCGCTAGCACCCGACGCCTACATCACCATCTTCAACAGCCACCGCAACCCTGTACTCACCTCTCTCTCCTCCTGCTGTGGCTGTTGTCAACTTGAGAACCCAAATCAGATTCAAATCCAAACTGAACCCCGAACCCAAATCTAATTTATCAGAAGTGGGTTTAAGTTATTAGGTTTGACTTATAAGCAACCCGGCTCGTTTATATCCAGATCCGACCCGTAGACAGTTCCACATCCATTAAGCGTTCGACTTTGGTTTTTGGGCCATTTCTCGACCATCTAGAGCATGATTCTAACGATTTTTGAGGTGCTGGATTCGCGGAGAATAGAGCAACACATTTGTTGCAACTCAAATATTCATATACTCTAAGAGGGAGGAGGAGGTCATTACCAAATCAAACGTTGGATCTCAATCATCAATGTGGTAAGTACTTAGAGTGTCCTCTTCTTTTCTTGGATTCAATAAAAATCATATATAAGACCCTCTTCCATTATCTTGTCCACAAGTAATTAAATAGATCAAAATAGTAAACCTTGATGTTATTCTCTTTGTTATGATTACTACTGTTGGATTTTTTTTCTTTATAAAAAACTTGACCTTTTCAACTTAAATTTATTTCTTAACTAGCTAGATAACCTAATCTCACAACTAACCACTAGGCCTAATAAGTCTCTAACCAACTCACGCCTTTAGGCCTATAAATAGAGTCTTTTTCTTTTCATTCAACACACAAGTCTCTAATTCTTCTTTCTCCCTCTACAAAAATTTCTGAGGTCTACTCTTCGTGAGATGACTTCAGTTTAAATTAAATATTTACCTCTCATTTTTTCATATTTTTCGGGCAACCACTCTGATTCTGAGCGGAGACCTAGGACTCGCACTCGAGCCTAGGTGCTGGTGTAGCCGGGGGCTTTTACTACTAATTGACGGCGGCCAATTCAACGCCCAAGTGATAGGGCGGGCCTTAGTCTTTTAGGACAGTAACATGTTACGACTGCTCTCCCAGGCCAGTTTCTTTCTTTTATGTTATTATTTTGCCAAAAATATTTTATGATATGAATTGTGTTTTTAAATAATATATTTAGATTAGAAAATATCAGAAAATAGACCTAAATATCCAACAACTACAACATTGATAATTGCATGCATATTACCCAATCAATTTGTAGAGTTATTATAATTAATTCTACTTGCTAAAATGAAATATTTGTTGTTTAGTCTTTCTCTATTCCGAAAATAGTTCTTCAGTCTTGAATAAGTTACAGTTCAGTCCTTGTAGTTTCTAAAATCAGATTTCAATCCTGAAAAATTATTGTTTAGGCCCTGCAAGTCTTCTGAAAATCATTTCATACCAACTTACTATCTTAAAATGTATTTTCTATCTTCTCTTACTTGAAGTTTTGCAGAAAAAACGCTAATATTTTCTGTATTAATATTTATTTATACATCATTGATTTTTATAAAAATTGTTTTCTATAAGTCATGTTAATTAATTATATGAGTCATGCTTGAATAAATTGCTGCATGATGACAAATAACTGATATGATTGATCTTATTCACGCATAAAGACATCATGATATAGGAATCACAACATGAACATCTTGGACATGAACACATGAACATGAATATGAACATGAACATGAAATTTTAATAGCATGGATAGACATTTGCATGAGACATGTACTTGAAATTACTTGAAAAAGTGATACATGGTGATATATGAATGGACAAGGACAAGGTGGTATGGTTGTTCTTGGTACTTGGTTCATGCAAGATTATTCATGTTCTTTAATAAAATTTAGTTACAAAAATGATAAGGCACGGGGTTAATATAGGAAAATTAATAGTGAAAACTGAAAGAGTGTACATTGAATACCCCTACATGCCTACAAGAATTTTTCCGTTGAAGAAAACATAAAATAATTGATGAAGAAAAATTACAAGTAAAGAATGAGAAATTACAAACTCTTCTTAGGTTGATTCTGGAAAGTGTGCCGGTAGGAATCTTGACAGCGCGTGACCACTTTGTCCCTTTGACGATACGATTGATGAGTCTTTAAGTCTTCTGCTAAGAATTACTTCTCGTCTGGTTCTAAAGATTCCTTGATATTGAAGTATTAAACCCTGAATTAATCATTGAAGGATAAGAGAAAGTTTTCTCTAAGCTTTTGGAGTTAATAAGCAACTCTCTTCTCTCTTGCACTATTTGTGTTCTCACTTATATGCTCTCTCACCTTCTTTTCCTCTTAGCCTGCTAATGGGTTTTTTATAGGACTCACAGGGGTAATTGCCCCTAAAAATCAGCAAAAACTATTGAAAACAAAATTTAAAGCCTTACTAGTGAGGCCAGAACAGCTGCCATCGAAGCTAAGACAACCTCTGGTGAGGTTAGCCAATAGCCATTGGCTTTAGAGGATGCTCGTTCCTCTTAAATGTCTCCTCTTAAAGAGGGACATGATGGGGACATAACCATACATTAAAAGTGGTTACTAACCCACTAACTTAGTGGGTGTTAGGCTACTAAGCCCACTCATGGAATTTGAAATGGTCAACAAACCTGAAGCTTCGCCAGTTGGCGAAGCTACGTGATTGGCGGAGCTAGCCTACAGCAAGGCTAAACTCCAAGCTTCTTGGCAAAGCAAAAGTGTTGGAGGAGCTAGCTTGCTGCGAGACTAAGCTCCAAGTTTCTAGGCGAAGTTAAAACATTTGGCAGATCTAGCCTGCTATGAGGCTAAGCTCTAGCTTTGGGTAAAGTTATATGATTGGCGGAGCTAGCCTGCACGAGGCTAAGCTCTAAGCTTCTAGGCGTAGCTAAAACGTTTGGCAGAGCTAGCCTGTTACGAGACTAAGCTCCAAACTTTTAGGCGATGCTAAAATTTTGGCGGAGCTAGCCTGCTGCGAGGCTAAGCTCTATGCTTCCAGGCGAAGCTATAGATTGGCGGAGCTAGCCTGTTGCAACACTAATTTCTAAGCTTCTTGCAAAGCTAGCATTCTGCGAGGCTAAACTTCAGCTTCTAGTGAAGCTAGCCTTCTGCGAGGGGAGACTTTAGCTTTTGGTGAAGCTAGCCAGTTTGGCTAGGCTTGCTAGTCTGACTGAGTATGAACAGTCTGCATTGTGCAACCCAGTTGAAGAGCTATCTGAGAGCTCGTCTTTTAGAAGTGTCAACACAAGATATGGTGGTGTATGTGTTATTATTACATTATGCATGTCACTTTGTGACATGGGTTATTGATGAGTTCACTGTGATTATATCTCGATTATTCCTGGCATGACTTCTCTTTGGGGTACACAGATATTTTTTTCACTAACAGTTCTCAATTAACGATAATTATTGATTAATATGCAGGAATAGGCTGTGATATGGAACACAGCTAATAGACCAGCGTAGTAGGCGTAGGATGGGATACATTTTACTGCATGTGACAGTTGGGGTAGTCTCACCTAATCAGTAACCGCTGAAACATCTTCATAATTAACTTTGTAACTGTGTATTTTTTGTGATGATTACTATTGATTGCTTATTTAGTTATACTTGTTATAATTGACTTACTCTATAGTATAACTATACTTATGCTTTGTAAATACCTGTTTATTATCATGACTTGAATATTATATGATTGATTTCAGTAATAAACTCATGCTACAAATACTTGATTGTGTAATAAAAATAAGTATCACGTAACTGCATATTGCATGTCCTTCCTCATTCATATACATCTACGCACTCTGCATATATCTACGCACTCTGCATATATTTCATATTTCTTTTCCTTTATTTGTAGTTGTCGGGAGATTCTAACTTCTGGGGTTTGCTTTGAAAAGTCACCTAGAGGGGGGTGAATAGGTGACGATGCTAATCTAGTGAACTTAATGCGGAATTTAAAAACTAATTGCAATTACAACAATGATGCACACACAAGCAAGTATAAGATATAGCAATTTGCACAATACACAAAGTAAAGAGAGAGATAGAGAGAGTCAATGGATCAAACGCAAACACAGAGATATGTTATCGAGGTTCGAGCACCCAGCTCTACATCCCCGCCTTCGACACACGAAGGATTTCTAATCCACTAGCTAGTTCACAAAGAACTCTCACAAGGAGTACCCAACTCCTCTCTTTACAATCACAACCTCCTCCTTGAGGTACAACTCCAAGCCAACAATCTCCTCACAACTTGAGGGATTTTCAAACTCAAAACCAATACAAGGATCACCTCACAACCTAGAGGGATACAACCCAATAGCCAAACTTCCTCAACACAACGAGGGAAAGGCACAAAGCCAAGCTAAAGATAGGGTTTACAACTTAGTGGTTTCAAACAACAACCACAAAATAATCTCTTTTTCCCACACAAAATCCTATAGAAAAGATAGTAGATTTTAGCTCAAGTGTGGAGAAAACCAAGGGATTTGAAACCAGCAACTCAAAGAAAATCTTTGGGAAATAAATGAAACCAAGATAGAGAAGTTCAATTCAAAAGCTTTTCCCATAACCCTTTTCTTTGATTTTTCAAACCCTAAAGAAAACACCAAAAAAATTGTTCAAATCAAGCTCAAAAACTTCTTTTTATTGCTGTAAAAACACCAGAGAGTATGTAAAAATTCGCACAAAAATTCTTAGAGAAAAACTCTTGCAAATGGGGTATTTATAGGCTAATCCAGAAAATAGCCGTTGGCTGTAATTTTTGCCAGAATTACCCTGACGGTCGACCGCCCGGTCGACCGCCTAATGGTCAATTTTTGACCCGTTGGCGCTAGCGGTCGACCGCCCGGTCGACCCAAACAAACAGAGAGCAAACCTGCTCTCAGTCGGTCGACCGGCACGGTCGACCGGCTATAGGTGTAGCCAGCGTGCACGTTTCTGTGCACGTCGGTCGACCCAAACGGTCGACCGTCTACATGGTGCGGTCGACCGTATCGGTCGACCGATCAGCCTGGCAGACACCAAAACAGGTCAGAAATCTGGGAAAATAAATATCCAATAAATTCTTATAAACTACTAAAAATCCCCAAAAATAGTTTTGTCAAATTGCATTAATATATAAACATGTGATAAAAGTTTTGACTCAAATATCAAGCAATTAAAATTATTTTTATGTCTTTTCATTTTTACCAAAAACCAAACCTTGTATTTTCTAAAACTTGAATTTTGAATAGAGAATACGTTTTGTCCAAAACTCTTCCAAGTACAAAAACATGATATTAAACAACATTTAGGCATGATGCATATGGATAGAAATCCAATATTCATGAAACAAATATATATCATAGTTTTTGTCATTAATTCTAAAAATATGTTTTGTCATAAATATAAAACTCATGAAGTACACTATCAAACTAAGTTTGTTTAAGCAATAGAAGCATGCATGTATATAGAACAAATCATATATACACTAAACCATGTAAACTTGTTTTGATATAAAATCTATTCATGAAAACCAAGATCGGTTAAACCTAAAACCGAAAACCAATGTCAAAACATAAATCGTGTGTGTTGTGAACTTGAGCATATCATACTATTCTAATCTTTACAATTTGGATCTAAACACAAACTAAACTAGGGATACCTAAGTCTTCTTGTAGAGCGCCATCTCCAAGTTGACTCGGTCCAAACCGTGATTCACCAAGCTTGACTCCAATGAGTGCTAGATGTCATCTTTGATGCTTAGGCTCTTGAATCACCTTTTGAAAGATGTGTGGATGCTTTCACCAACTAATATCTTGTTAAATATCTGAAACTTAAACATTGCAAGATTATTAGTACACATAACTACATGAGTTAATCATCATCAAAACTAGAGTGGAAGGCCTTTGGGCCAACAATCTCCCCCTTTTTGATGATGACAAAACTCATGGAGTTATATATGCATGGATTAAAGTAAAGCTTCAAGAAGCTCCCCCTTAACTCATGCATAACAATAAAACATATAAGATATGCAATGAATGTTCTTAAACACATATAAACATATTCTTGATACTAATAAAACAAATGCTCTTGATACCAATTAAATAAACAAATGCTCTTTGATACCAATAAAATAAAACAAATAAATTATCAAACCATGCTCTTGTTACCAAAAACTCTTGATACTAAAAACATGCTCTTGATACCAATGAAAATAAAACAACCAATAAAACAGAAAACTTATGCATAAATCATGCATATGAACTCCAAAATTCTTCTCCCCCTTTTTGTCAATCATCAACAAAGGGGTAAAAATAAACATAATGAAAATAAATACTTCTCCCCCTAAATGTTCAAAACAAAGAAGCAATAAATTATTCCAAGGGGTAAAAATCAAAGTCAATATGATATCAATTGAAAATAACAAACTTTGAGAAATACCAAATCCTATTTGAAATAAAACAAGGCATTGAAACAAAATAACATTTTATATCAAAATGAAAACAAGTAATGTAAACTTGATACCAATAGATAATAAAAAATTGATACCAAATTTAAGGAAACAAATAGCATCTTGATACCAAAAGAAGATATTTTTCATTATAAGCATATGATACCAATTACTTTAATATCATAAAGTTAGGGAGTGGGAAACAAAAACAATGGTAAACCAAATACCAATTGAAATATAAAATACGAGTTTTCTCCCCCTTTATGAAATACCAAAAAAAAAATGCATAGGCTTGAAATAAGATACCAATTGAAAATTAAATCAATTGAAACATGATATTCATTAAAAATTCAAGCTTAGCAATCTTAAAATTATGATAAAGCTTGTATATGGATATCAATTGAAAAACTCAAGCTTAACATAACCAAAATTTGTGCTTCAAGATATAGGGATATAATAAGCACAAATAAATCATCTATATATGTATGTAAGAAATAGATACCAATTGAAATTGATACTATATGAAGTGTAAGCATACATATATAAAACAAAACATATATGAGTATACAAAAGGATGTCAAGATTGATACCAATTGAAAGAATTCAATGATACCAATTGAAACAAGAATAACATCAAGTGTATGACTCATATCAACTATACCTCCCAATCATGGTTCAAGATTTAAATGATTTTCATTTTAAAGTATACATGAACATGATCTCCCATCCAACCGCCCATTAATGGTAGGGGTTTTCAAAAATAGATTTGGAATTATAGTTTGTTTGAAAAACTCTACTAAAGAAGAACATCACAAATAATTATATGAATCAACTAGTACGAGATCCTTCAAACAATGGACAAAACCAAAAGATATTTCATGAAACATGAAAATCACATGATCACTAAACACTCAAAAACCATATAGCACAATTTATACTCATGAAAACTAAGTCATGAGAAAATATTAAATAAGGTGAGTGTACAAGTGTTGTGAGAAACATATCATCATGAAAATGAACAATCAAGCTCGATTGAAATTCCTTTAAAATATGAACACATGAAAAACTAAGTCTTCATTACTAAATAAAATTTCGTCAATGACACGAAAATCATCATAACAAATTAAACTCCAAGGCATATGTATGTTTTGACAAAACAAAGGTATACATACATATCCCTAAACACAATTGAGTCCAAAATATAAATTTGCATGAAAAGCAAATGACTCAAGGGGCATACATGTATATCTTAAGGTTTGACAAAATAGACATATACATGAAGTGAAAACACTTAATCATAGAAAACACATCAAAAATAGGAATACATGTTTGAATGCATGAATCATCAAAACTAGACTATACTAGAACATCTAATGGGTACAAATAGGCATCCAAGCACAAACATATATAAAGGTTTATTTGTGGCTCATTCTATGTACAAGTATAAATCCTAGTTTTAATGAAAACTAACATCTAAGCATATATCCAAATCATTAAGCATAAAATGAGTCATAAATCAACCATATTCTAAAAATGATCATTATGTAAATCCACATGCTATAAGAATCAAGATATACATAATATCAAAACATGTGGCTAAATTAGAAATCATACAACACAAGTTATTTATCAAAACATGAATCATTAAAACAAAAAAAATCATAGTCAACCATATGATTTGCATGACAAAGACATGTGCATTAAACCTATGATAAACATGATAGCTAAAACATAAAGAGAACACAAAATATGGGTCCATACTAAACATGGGTGTCTCAATAACTAATCATGTAAAGCATAAGTCTAATAAACATGGCAAATATCATACTAATCAAAACATGAGTCATCAAAACAAAAACATCATAAACATTCATATGATCATTATGCAAATGCATGTGCATTAGATCTAGAGCATACATGTTAGTCTAAATAAGGTGAGGCACTAAATATAAATCCATATGAAGCATGGGTGCTCAAGTGGCTAAATATGTACAACCTTAATCTAATGAACATGGCACAAAGCATAATGAACAACAAAACACAACATGCTATAAAAGATGAACATAGAAAGCATGTAAACACTAAATGGAGTAAGGGATTGTTACCAAAACCGAAGAGGTAACTTTCCAAGTCTCCAAAACCCGGTGGTCCTCCCACCAATTCTCCTTGAGAGTGAAGCATCCAAATGGTTCTCTTTAGGCACGGAACGCATCCACTCCAAGGCACCAACACTCTCACGTTTTGCGAGAGCTCCCACCTACATCAAAAAGTATAGAGGTGGTCTTTGGTACCCATTTCTTTGTGGGTCCACGGGGGTTAGTATCTTTTCTAACCCAAACAAAATTAGTTGCTAAATTTTCATTATAAATACGATCATAACAAAATCTAACAAGGTGGCCTTTACGACCACAATATGTACATGTGTACACGTGAGCATACATATGATGATGGTGATCATGAAAAGCATGTGTATGCCTAGATGGGTGTGCATGCATAGTTGGAACTTGTTTCTTGCGAATTAAGGATTCCAAACGAGTGTGGTTCATGGCACAATGGCTCAAAGTGGAGCCCAAACAATCAACACTTTTCTTCAAAACATTTATATCATTTTCTATGCTAGAAGACAAAGTGGAGCATGCTATAGGTGTGCAAGAAGTAGAAGCTACACTAGCATGGCAAACATGAATATCAATATTATTTTGGAAAGATTTATTTTTATTCAAAACCAAATCCAATTCTTTTGTTATGAAATCAATTTCATTTTTCAAGGTAACATTTTCTTTAAAAACAAGATCTAATTTTGAAGATAAAATCTCATTGTGCTTTACAACATCATCACAATCATTTTTGTTTTTCAAAAATTCATTTTCCTTTAAAGCAAGTTCGAGTTGAGATTTAAGTGAGTCACATTCACTTGCAATCTCTTCCTTCTCTTGCAACATCAATTCAAAATTAGAGCATAAATCCTTTAATTCATTTTTCAAAACAAGATTATCATCTTTCAATAAATCATGTTTTTCTAACAAATTTTCAAGCTTTTGAACAAGTTCCATATTTAAAGTATGAACTTCAAAACATCCATGACAATAGGAACTAGAGCTATCATCTATTTGAGAATCCGATTGTACCTCAAGGGAGTTCTTCCCTTGGACCATGAGGCATTGCTCTTCGGATTTTTCTCTCTTAGATCTCCTCATCTTGTTGATAATCCTTGGAAGCTCGGGAGAAGTCAAGATGCTCCAAACTGCAAAAGCCGAATCATAACGATCAAAAACATGTAATAAATGTTCATTTAGAGATGCTCTAAGTGCCCTAAGTGCTAATGCATTGGCCTTCTTATGCTTGCTACTATTTGGGAGGGATTCTATGGTAATGGCTTGATAAACTAGATGTCCTAGGTCTTTTAAATGTTTAGTCATATTAGCCTTCCAAGCATCAAGTCTAAAATGATCAAACATAGGAGGGCTAGCCATAAGTGCAAACTAAATGTGTGCAAATGAAAATGCAAATGAAGATTAGCAAACCAAGATCTCACTCCTAGGTGGTTAAACCTAAATATCAGGAGCGCTAGCTCTGATACCAATTGAAAAGTCACCTAGAGGGGGGGTGAATAGGTGACGATGCTAATCTAGTGAACTTAATGCGAAATTTAAAAACTAATTGCAATTATAACAATGATGCACATACAAGCAAGTATAAGATATAGCAATTTGCACAATACACAAAGTAAAGAGAGAGATAGAGAGAGAGAGTCAATGGATCAAACGCAAACACAGAGATATGTTATCGAGGTTCGAGCACCCAGCTCTACATCCCCGCCTTCGACACACGAAGGATTTCTAATCCACTAGCTAGTTCACAAAGAACTCTCACAAGGAGTACCCAACTCCTCTCTTTACAATCACAACCTCCTCCTTGAGGCACAACTCAAGCCAACAATCTCCTCACAACTTGAGGGATTTTCAAACTCAAAACCAATATAAGGATCACCTCACAACCTAGAGGGATACAACCCAATAGCCAAACTTCCTCAACACAACGAGGGAAAGGCACAAAGCCAAGCTAAAGATAGGGTTTATAACTTAGTGGTTTCAAACAACAACCACAAAACAATCTCTTTTTCCCACACAAAATCCTATAGAAAAGATAGTAGATTTTAGCTCAAGTGTGGAGAAAACCAAGGGATTTGAAACCAGCAACTCAAAGAAAATCTTTGGGAAATAAATGAAACCAAGATAGAGAAGTTCAATTCAAAAGCTTTTCCCAAAACCCTTTTCTTTGATTTTTCAAACCCTAAAGAAAACACCAAAAAGATTGTTCAAATCATGCTCAAAAACTTCTTTTTATTGCTATAAAAACACCAGAGAGTATGTAAAAATTCGCACAAAAATTCTTAGAGAAAAACTCTTGCAAATGGGGTATTTATAGGCTAATCCAGAAAATAGCCGTTGGCTGTAATTTTTGCCAGAATTACCCTGACGTCGACCGCCCGGTCGACCGCCCAATGGTCAATTTTTGACCCGTTGGCGCTAGCGGTCGACCGCCCGGTCGACCCAAACAAACAGAGAGCAAACCTGCTCTCAGTCGGTCGACCGGCACGGTCGACCGGCTATAGGTGTAGCCAGCGTGCACGTTTCTGTGCACGTCGGTCGACCCAAACGGTCGACCGTCTACATGGTGCGGTCGACCGTATCGGTCGACCGATCAGCCTGGCAGACACCAAAACAGGTCAGAAATCTGGGGAAATAAATATCCAATAAATTCTTATAAACTACTAAAAATCCCCAAAAATAGTTTTGTCAAATTGCATTGATATATAAACATGTGATAAAAGTTTTGACTCAAATATCAAGCAATTAAAACTATTTTTATGTCTTTTCATTTTTACCAAAAACCAAACTTGTATTTTCTAAAACTTGGATTTTGAATAGAGAATACGTTTTGTCCAAAACTCTTCCAAGTACAAAAACATGATATTAAACAACATTTAGGCATGATGCATATGGATAGAAATCCAATATTCATGAAACAAATATATATCATAGTTTTTGTCATTAATTCTAAAAATATGTTTTGTCATAAATATAAAACTCATGAAGTAGACTATCAAACTAAGTTTGTTTAAGCAATAGAAGCATGCATGTATATAGAACAAATCATATATACACTAAACCATGTAAACTTGTTTTGATATAAAATCTATTCATGAAAACCAAGATCGGTTAAACCTAAAACCGAAAACCAATGTCAAAACATAAATCGTGTGTGTTGTGAACTTGAGCATATCATACTATTCTAATCTTTACAATTTGGATCTAAACACAAACTAAACTAGGGATACCTAAGTCTTCTTGTAGAGCGCCGTCTCCAAGTTGACTCGGTCCAAACCGTGATTCACCAAGCTTGACTCCAATGAATGCTAGATGTCATCTTTGATGCTTAGGCTCTTGAATCACCTTGTGAAAGATGTGTGGAAGCTTTCACCAACTAATATCTTGTTAAATATCTGAAACTTAAACATTGCAAGATTATTAGTACACATAACTACATGAGTTAATCATCATCAAAACTAGAGTGGAAGGCCTTTGGGCCAACATGCTTACCTTAGATAGAGGATAATACGTAGAGATATCGGCTGAGGACAAGGAATATTACGAGAAGCCAGTTGGAGCTCAGTAAAAGATTTAGAGACTGCTTTTAGTTATTTGCTTTCTTTTATTGATGTATGAATAAGAGAGTTTAGACTCATTTCTCAGGATTTGAATTTGTACAAGTTATTTGGTTTTGAATTTAGTCGATTAATCTTTGATTAGTTCTATTTCATGTATGTATACTCTATTTGAACTTGATATGTATATGCAGCAGATTAGGAAAAAAAATTAACATAATTTGCAAGTTAGAAGGTTAGCATGCTCTTTTAAGTATGTCGCCAGTCCAAATCACGTGCTTAGCATGCTATTGTGGGAAGTGGGGCGTGCAAATTGCAACGAGGTCTTCTCACCCATTGCATTCAGATATTGCTAGTATTGGTGGCGCAGTATATGACTTGGAGCTGGGTCTGCTCGATGTGATGACCACTTTTCTCCATATTGATCTTGACGAGATCTTTTTGACACAACCAGTGGAATTTAAAGATGTGGGAAAAGAATATCTGATTTGCAAGTTGAAGAAGTCGCTATATGGGCTGAAGCAAATCATCGAGGTAATGGTACAAGCGATTTGACACTTTAAGCATGACAAAAGTACATAAGAAGTAAATATAACCTTTGTGTTTACTACAGTAAGTTACCAGGTGGAAAGTATATTTATTTGTTGCTATATGTTGATGACATGCTTATTGCTTTCAAGAGTAGATTAACGATTAATAGGTTGAAGAAACAATTATCTTTCGAGTTAAGATGAAAGATCTACAAGAAGCAAAGAAGGTACTTGGCAAGAAAATTGAGAGAGACAAGGATAGTCGCAAGGTTTGCTTGACTCAGAAGGAGTATTTGCAAAAAGTATTTTAGAAGTTCAATAGTAATGGTGATACGAAGTCTGTAAGTATACAGTTGGCTCCTTACTTCAAGCTTTGAGATACTATGTCTCCTACTACGGTTGAAGAACGTGAGTATATGTCTCATGTATCGTATGCTAGTGTAGTAGGTAACTTGATGTATGCTATGGTGTATATAAGGCCTGATTTGTCACAAGCTGCCAGTATGATTAGTAGATACATGCATAAGCCCGATAGGGTCATTGGGAGGCAAGTAAATTCTATAGTACATCAAAGATACAGTAGATATTAGATTGGTATTTGAGAAAGATACCAATCGTAAGAAAGATTGTACGGGGTATGTGACTCTAATTATGCAAGAGACCTTGACATACGCCAGTCTATGATGGGATATGTCTTCACATTCTCCCAAGCACTGGCAAGTTGGCGCTCGACTTTGCTGTCTACTATAATTTTGTCGATAATTGAAGCTCAGTATATGGCCACGATAGAGACTATAAAGGAAGGCATTTGATTTCAAGTGTTGCTTGATGATATGGGGATCGAATAGGATCAGTTGATGATCAAATATGATAGCATGAGTACTATCTATTTGGCGAAGAACTAGGTCTAACATGCACAGACAAAGCACATCAATGTTATTTTTCATTTTGATAGAGAGATTCTCGAGGAAAGTGATCTACTGCTTGAGAATATTCACATGCAGGAGAGTCCGGCAAACATGCTTACCAAGGTGGTTTCGAGAGCCAAGTTCAACTATTGTAAAAACTTACTACATATCCTTCCAGTTGCTTAAGTTCAATTGAGCTTGTTTGGATGAACTACGTGTGACTTGATCCCTTGGACAGGCGGTACATAGTTAGTAGTAATGGTGCAGCTCGATTGAGTCGACATGTTGATTTGTTGACATTCATCTCAGATTAGAAAAATCTTTACTAAGATGGAGAATTATTGGGAAAGGCATCTCGGAGTCACCCTGAGATGTAGCCTGGTATCATGCTAGAGTTGAGAATAAGGCATCTCAGAGTATCAGTTCAGAGAAACAGTCCGAAGGTCACTCCGAGATGAGAAGCAACTCGGATATACTGGACAACTGTCAAGGGCAATGTGGAGACTTCTCACTTGTAACCCTAATTTCTTTCTATAAAAGGAGACGCATCGTCATTAGGGTTGGTCAACCGGCAGTTTGCAGTTTTCTGTTTAGATTATAATTTTATTTCTGATCTAATTTCAAAAGTTTTGGTTTTCTTCTCTTCGTGAATTCTCAGGCTATATATTGAGGGGTGTTGTACCCCAGTTCATAATATGTATTAATGATTTGATTAAGAAGATTTCCTGACTTCTGCTCTGAGAACATAGGCAAATTGTCGAATCTCGTTAAATCTTGTGTTCTCTATTCTTACTTTTGTGATTATTCTCGGTAACTTTGATCTTGGTTTTAGATCTCTGGAGGACGCAACACATTATACAAAGTTTTTCTCAACATATTTCTTGTGTTGCTTTGCTAAAATTGATTCTAATATCATATGTATGTGGTTTGTATTGTTTGTATTGATTTGAGATCTATACACATGGGCCGATGTTTGAATTTGAGTTATTAGGAATGTTGTTATGCGTGTATGACACTAATGTTATTATTTGATAATTTTGATTAAATCCATGATTGTATACATTTCACTTGCATTCGTATTGTCTACTATCAAGAATATTGATATATCAATGAAATTAAATAAGTCACTTTATTATGGAAGTCTTCTGGGAAGACGATTAGTTGTGCAATGTATTGGCGAAATATTCTTAGCCACAGGATAATGTAGTGGTTACCATATGTCAACCGTGGTGTAAGATGTTGACCCATTGAGTTGTAATCTTGCCTAATTTCCTACGTGCACAATTCATTACATGATTATCATATTTTTGACATATTTTTGTTCTCTTGTTGATTTTCTGCTGCTCGTGGAGTTTGGAAAGTTTCTATTATTGTCATTAATTGTGATGCTTTATTTTATTGTTTTAGGAAAAATATATTTGTTTAGTCTAGTTCTCTGCTTAGTGGGTTGTGTAGCTCATCCCATTACTTACAATATTTACGAATTAGTTTAACTCGGGCATGGGAAAGCGTACTTTGGAAGACTTTATGAGCTAGTGCTAATGTTAGAGACCGTCCAAATTTATCCTAAATAATAGAAATATTTTAAAGTTTGTAAATATATTAGTATAAGTATGATGAAACTCAGAGCATGGATAATGCGTAATATTTAAATATGTGATTTGCAGACTTTATGTATGAAATATTATATGATAATTATCACCACTAAAAATAGCATTTTGTGTCTATCTATTTTATAAAACATTCTAGGGTGATGAGATGATAATTAATTAATTAGTCAATCAACTAAAAATTCATGAATAAGTTTTGATTTGACAGGATTCCTTTTCCCTGTGTTTTGAGCAATGATTTGTAATTAATTAATTAGTCAATTAATTAGAGATTCATAGTTGAATTTTAATTTGATGAGTTTCTTTCCTTCTAAGAGACTCTAGAGGATTGAGGTATCTTTCAAAATCTCTAAGTTCACCAAATATATTATACAAATAATATATAGTTTGCCCTCTTTCCTTTTTGTCTTGTTCTTTCCTTACTTTCCTTTTCTTTTGCCTTTTTAGGCTAAACAGTGAACCCACAATTTTGCTTCATCATTATGACTCATCTAATATTGGCAAATATATATTTTTTATTTTGTTAATAAGAAATCAATTTTGAATTAGTGATGGATTGATTGAGCACGGTATAAATAGATAGTTATTATTAAAAGGAAACATGCGTGAAAAATACGCAGATCTCATTAAAAAAAAAAAAAAAAAAAAATTCATCTCCACAATTGATCAAAAATTGCAAGTCAAGATACAAGCTTGGATCCCCAAACCCTATCATCCAATCTCCCACCTCCACGTGTCCCTGTCCAAGATTTCCCTTTCCCTTGAAAAAACCGTTGGTTCCCGCCAATCTCTCCTCACCTCTCCTGTCAAATTCCCCTCACCATCCAATACTCAGCCTCTAAAATTTCCCCTGTTTTCTCTCCCCTGTTTCTTTTTTACCTCCCACTTCCTCTCTCTCTTTCTCCACCCCCCAAAAATCCCCCAAATCTCCCCCAATTCCTCCCCTCTCCCCTCTCTTGCCCTCGTTCCGATGGGCAACTGCTTCTCCAATGACAAATCCCAGCCTGCCCCTCCCTCGGACGACAACCCGCCGCCCTCTTCATCCCAACACGGCGCCACCCCCCCAGCCTCCAACCCTCCCCCTCCCTCCGCCTCCTCCTCGACCAAACCCGCCAAACCGGCCCCTATAGGCCCCGTCCTCGGGAAACCGATGGAGGACATCAAACACACGTACTCGGTCGGGAAAGAGCTCGGACGGGGCCAATTCGGTGTCACCCACCTGTGCACGTTGAAGGCCACCGGCCAACAGTACGCGTGCAAGACCATCGCCAAGAGGAAGCTCGTCAACAAGGAGGACATTGAGGATGTGAGGAGGGAGGTGCAGATCATGTACCATCTTGGAGGGCAGCCGAACATCGTGGAGCTCAAGGGGGTTTTCGAGGACAAGCACTCGGTGCACCTTGTGATGGAGCTTTGCGCGGGAGGGGAGCTCTTCGACAGGATTATCTCTAAAGGGCATTACACGGAGAGGGCTGCCGCTTCGTTGTTGAGGACGATTGTGCAGATCGTGCACACGTGCCATTCGATGGGGGTGATTCATAGAGATCTCAAGCCGGAGAACTTTTTGTTGTTGAATAAGGAGGAGGATGCCCGTTGAAGGCCACCGATTTCGGTCTCTCTGTGTTCTACAAACAAGGTGTACATAAAGACTCCTCTTTTATGTAATGTAGTTTACTTGATTGGTTTTTGTAGTTCATTTCATGTTTCTATTTTACTGTCTTTTATAATTTTGGTTCTTGCTGAATAAATGCTGATCATT
Organism: Agave tequilana; assembly: GCA_038442645.1. Classification (NCBI taxonomy): domain Eukaryota; kingdom Viridiplantae; phylum Streptophyta; class Magnoliopsida; order Asparagales; family Asparagaceae; genus Agave; species Agave tequilana. The sequence continues at coordinate 101,740 of JAVJIF010010274.1, forward strand.
ATGATTTTGGTTAATAATCAATAATCTAAAATCCAATTTTGCTATATATTTCCTTGCAACTCTATTAAATAAAACTATCAGCGTTATCAAATTTAAATCATAATTTTTTTCTGACAGTTTGTTACATGCATAAAATGAATAAAACCACCATCTGCACCTTAATTTTTCCTCCCTGGATTTGAAGCCATCATGATTCAAACTTGCATATGATCGAAACATTGAATGTATAATGCTTGCGCGATAGCTTTGATTTTTCAATAAATTGAATTGCAGAAATCATGTCTTGATCTTTTATATGAACATTTACATGTTCTCATTACTCAAGTCATCTATTATGATTCATACCGATTCAACAGTGTTCTTGTTCACAACAAGAAGAAATAGAAAAAAACAACATTGTTTTATCTTAAACAATATTGCAGCTAGTTGATATGCACTTTGAGTTTCTATGAGGTATAATACTCTGGATGACATTTTATCTTCAAAATATATTTTTTTTAAAAAAAACGCCAATGTCCTTAAGAGATCTTGACTAACAAAACATTGATAAAACAGGTGAGGTCTTCAGAGACATAGTTGGCAGTGCCTACTACATTGCACCCGAAGTCCTGAAGAGAAAATACGGGCCAGAAATCGATATATGGAGCATAGGGGTGATGCTCTATATTCTTCTATGTGGAGTTCCTCCATTTTGGGCAGGTAACATTCTATTGTATCTCACTGTTTCTAGTAATTAGTACCCCGATCTAATAACTATATTGATTCGAATATGGATTATGATTTCAGAGTCGGAACATGGAATCTTCAAAGCTATCCTTGAGGGACCAGTTGATTGAGTAGTGATCCATGGCCAAACATCTCAGACGGCGCAAAGGACCTTGTCAAAAAGATGCTTAGTAAAGATCCTCAAAAAGACTGACAGCCTTCCAAGTCCTCAGTAAGTAAATGTTTTTAAGAGTCATGTATTTCTCACGTTTTTCTTCCTGAAATAATTCTGAAAATCATAGGCTACATAAACTTATCAGGGATATTCTTTTCTGAAACTGAAACTTTATTTTGTTGTTCTAGTTCGTTTCAATGTAACGAGTTAGTTTTGAACCTCTCTTTGAAATTGACATTTAATTTTCACTGTTATGCGCATGTATACCTGAAATATTGTTTGTCTATATATTAGGAAATCTTAAATTGAATTCTCCACTAAAATCTGGAGATTGTTAAATGAACTTCACCAGTACTACCTAATCACTCCAAATACGATGATATAACTTCATTTGACAATGACGACAAGATCAAGCTGATGTATTGGATGTCAGAAATTGCGGCAAAGTGAAAATTGTTTAGATTCTATTATTCGTGTTTTAATTTGAAATGAAGCGTTTTATACTCATCATAAGGTCTCTTAGCCTGTGAACATATGAAATAAAATGTGTATTACTCACTTCAGATCATCCATGGATCAAAGAAGATGGAGAGGCACCAGATACTCCTCTCGATAACGCTGTCCTCAGCAGGTTGAAACAGTTCACTGCGATGAACCAGTTTAAGAAAGCTGCTTTGAGGGTAAACCACTTTGCTTCGCAATTATCATCTAATCGTGACATGAAATATGTAAACAAAATCTTGGAAGAGTGTAATGTCGGAAAAATCTAAAAGACTGATGAATTCATGTTCTTCTCGGCTCTGCAGGTAATAGCCGGGTGCTTATCAGAAGAAGAGATCCAGGGTCTGAAAGAGATGTTTAAGAGCATGGACGAAGATAACAGTGGGACAATAACTCTTGAGGAATTGAAAGCAGGTCTTGCCAAGCAGGGAACAAAGTTATCAGAGCTCGAAGTTAAACAGCTATTGGAAGCTGTAAGTTTCATAGAGAGTGTAAAGCTTCAGAGATTGAGATTGCATAAATTCTCTCTCTTACGCACTTTCCTCTTCATGACAGGCTGATGCTGATGGAAATGGGACTATCGATTATGAGGAATTCATCACCGCAACAATGCACTTGAATAGAATGGACAGAGAAGAGCATCTGTACACAGCATTCCAGTACTTCGATAAGGATAACAGCGGGTAAGTGAGGTTATCAGTTTTCACAGGAATATTAGAATTCATTATAGATTGCATTCTGATCTAAACTTGTTTCACTTTGTTGCTCCTTATAGTTTCATTACAAGAGAGGAGCTTGAGCAAGCTCTTAAGGAGAAGGGGCTGTACAATAACGAAGAAATCAAGGATGTCATTGCTGATGCCGATGCTGACAATGTAAGCATAGAGCTAAACTGGTAAAATTCGAATATCTGAAACTAGTACAAGGATGTTAATCTGAGTTTTTCTGCTGATATGAACAGGATGGAAGAATCGATTACGAAGAATTTGTGGCGATGATGAAGAAAGGAAACCCTGAAGCGAACCCGAAGAAGAGACGGGACTTAGAATTCTGATCAAACACAAAACTCAGAAAAATTGGAGGCTGAATCAATTGTCTTTGCAGGGGCTTATGGTTTTAATATCATATACACTGTCGCTGAAATTATGAGGGTGTTTTGAGAGGGAGAGTGATGAAAAAGAGCATTAATGGAACCTCAATTGTGAGGGTTTTTCAATGTGCAGTGCTCTAAGAATCCATCAATGACATTTGGGGTGGGCATAAATTCTATGGATTCTGGAATGATACACATTTTGAATTTCTTGAATGGTTTTGGACAACAGTAGTTACTAATTTTGATGGAAATATAATAGGTGTGCATAAGAATATATTTTATTTACTATGTTCTTTTATTTCCAAACAAATTGGTGAGAGTGGGTGCTGGATGTCTCAAGCTTCCAACTGCAGCTGGATATTTAAGCTAAAAGCTGGCATTTTAAGCACACAAATGAATTGTGACAGAACTAATCCCAGTTTCAAATTTTGAATCATCTCAACATAAAAAGCAATATCCCAGTTTCGAAATTCGGTGTTAAATTTGTTGAACTGCTTGTTAGAAGCTTACAAAATGCCTTCTACAGTGATGGCAAATCAATTAGATTTGGCTCTCTCCATTCAAACTCTACACCGAGGGGCACAGATAAATCTTATGTTTAAATCAAATCTTTACAAGGTTTCCATTATACGTGTATTTGGTACATGTAACACAACAATTTGACGTTTGATCTCTTATTTAGCAACTCTTTATCAAATAGTACAGTTTCAGAACCACCCCCCCCCCCCCCCCCCCCCCCCACACACACACACACACACACACACACACACAAAGGAAAAAGAATTCTCAGTGAGGTCCCAAATTATACCATTACATTAGAGCTGAAAGCTTCACCAGGAGCTTCTCTGCATGCATCAAAGCAACCAGAGATCAAGAGCCGACCTCCCTCTATCTATGACTAATGCACCGAAACATCTTCACTTAGTAGCCCCGCAGAGCCCAGGGGGTAATTAACTGGCATTGCATTAGGAAGTGACAAGAATCGCAAAATGGGCATCCAAATGTACTGCAGAGAAAATAGAGCATGGTACAGCATGATCAAGACCCAACTGGAAGAAAAGTTATCTTACCTTAAACAATCTGCAAATGAATTGTCGAAGATTTTAAAGAAAATTCATTTAATACTTTTCATGTCATTTGATGCTAGCTATTTACACTAACCTGCAAGCAGACAATTCGCCAGGCTGTTTGATTTATGTTATAGTTTCTGTTGCTTAACAACTATGAATATACCTTATGACCCGGATTCACAACATTTTCTCTTCAAGTTAACGAAAAGCTGACCTGAAAGTGAAACTGCTGCCTCGATAATGCCTTAACCTGGAAGAGAAAATATCTGTCTGGTTCAAGAAGTATAAAACCGTTACTTTATCTTTTAGCCGATTTGTTACAAATCTTAGGATGGTGGGCTGAAAAAAAATTATATGCTTCAATCATCCCTTTCTAGAAAAGGGAAAAAAGAGAAAGGAGGGGGAAAAAACAAAAACAAGCATACGGACCAGAAACAGCACCTGAAGAACTTCATGCAGGGTTTCGGCTTGCCTGAAAGAAGAAAAAGCTGGTTTGTCTAAAGTCCCTGCCATCTGCAATGAAGTTGAACACTTTTCAGTTCAAAGATGACAAGGATTTTAAGCCTCATGCGTAACTTTATGGCATCGAGGTTTTGCTAACAAAAATTGAAAGATATTACTCTTGGGAAGCATATTTTGCTCGATAAATTGATTTAAAAAAACCTAGTTCAACGTAGCATTCTGGTCATGATTTTATAATTTCTTTCCACAACAGTGGAGCCGATCCCGCCAGCCTACAATAAGAAGAATAGATGCTGGTATCTTCTCTTTCAAAGCAATTCACCTTATTTAATGGGTGAAAATCATTATAAATAATGAGATCAGTTAGGAAAATCTTGTAATAGAGAGTTTTCTATCACTTTCTTTCCCCATGTAATTGTACTAAGACCATAAGTATCCTCTCCATTGTTTCATCCCTTCTATGCACGTAATGGACTGAGAGAAGGTGTGGCAGAATTTAAGTGAAAGGTCCAGTGGAGCCTTTGATTTAGACAGTACATATTAACCATATTTAATCAAATTTAGTTGATTTCCTGTTTGGTCATGACAAACCAACTATATTTATGCAAGTCTCAACCATATTTAATGTGAATTGATGTTGTGACTTCACTCTTACTACGCATGGAATTGAATGATTAAATTGTTGGTGTTGAAAGCTGATAAATAATGTGCTTATTTTATACATCTTTGTTTTATAAATACTGGATTAAGCTTTCTATGAGTTTGTATTATTGTTCTTATTCATATAAAATTCTTTGTGAAAGAAATTTGTGAGAAAAGCATAAAAGCCGTGTTTATGTCTATGAGCAGCGATGATCAAACCGGAAGCCTTACACAACAATCAGCCGGAAAAGATTCACGATTTTCATAGGAAAATAATAAAATAGATTAAATTATGCATGAAATTATGGTAATATTTTGTTCTCTTTTTCAGTTTGTAGTTTAGAAGTTGAATTTTTCATAATGGGCGGGCGTTCAAACGAATCAACTGTTGATCCGTCCGTTGATTATTTTTCTATTCTATACTACGAATTCTGGTTATTCCATCATGGAAGAGAAGATGGAGTTCTTACGCTACATTGTGACATTTGTCATAAGGACTCGAATAATGATAATATGTTTATATTCTTGTGTTGTTCATGTGATATAATGTATATGGTTTTTACATAGAGACTTGATTATGTTATACGGATATATGCTAAGTCTGATATAATTACTATGTGCCTGATGCTATCACTACTCATTGAAAGGCTAAATCTGAAGGTAGGTGACACTATGATTTTGCTAGAAGATCTCAAGGTGCGTGTTTCAGTTGCAATGTCTTTTGCAACTTCATTTGAGGCCATAAAGACACGGTAAAGGAAAACAGGGATTGGAATATATGCCAAATTTTGATTTTCCTTAACATATTATTTCCTCAGAAGATGAGTTTGGTTATGATACTAATTGCAGTGAATCTTGGGCAAAGATGGATTAGTGCTTATGCTTGGAGGTCTTTTTTATGTGATGATGTATGGATTTGTTTAGCCTATTTTGAAAATTATTATTTATAGCTTGTTTTCAGAGTGTTAGAAACTAATCGGTTGTTTTTAAGTTTATTATATGAGTAAAATTCTGTAGAACAACCTTTTATAATTTTGATATTACTCAATATTGTTATGATATGCTTTTCATTCATGAATTGTGAGCTTTTGAAGTTTAATTAGATACAAAACTGTAAATGGATCTCGTTCATTATAAATTATTAGTTCTCAAAATTGAGAAGAAATAGATTGAGATTACGTGTTGGATGCTCGTGCATGTGAACAACAACATGGGGCGAGAGAGGAGATACATACTGGAGGCGTTGTTTAATGGGCTAAGGCGATAATGTATAGGGGCTATGAGTCCTCAGGGATCGACAAATATTATAGGCAAAGATTCTACCTGTAAGTCTTGGAGTACGCTGAAGTTTGCTGTTAGCCATTGGAAATCATTGACCAGGTAAAAAGATTTTAGATAAAACATCCTCATTGGTTATGTTAATTTCATCTATCTCAAGTTAAATGGGTTGAGTAGACAAGATGAATCCAATAAGAAACACACAAAATATAACATAATTAGTCGATCAATAAGTCTAGTCGACTAGGAGAACACGTAAATCGACTTATCAAATTGTCAAGTCCACTAATGACCTTAAAATGATATATATGATATGTACAAAACATATATGATGCATTTAAATATTAGGAATAGAACAAATCCTAAATTCTCATCTCAACCTAGCGTAGATATCCTCTTTAAGTGATTTAGTTAGTATATCAGCAAATTGTTTATCTGTATATATAACATTTAAAGAAATATCACTCTTAAGTGCATGATCACGTAAAAAATGCTATATAATATAAATATGCTTAGTACGTAAATGTTGAATAAGATTTTTAAACAAATTAATTGTACTAGTGTTATCACACAAGATGAATGATGTGGAATATGTAAGGTCATAATCAATTAAAGTTTATTTCATCCATAAAATTGTGAACATGCAACACTAGTAATAATATATTATGCTTCAGTTATAGATAAGGAAATAAAGTTTTGCTTTTTACTAAATCATGATACTAGTAAGTGTCTCAAAAAGTAATAAGTACCACTAGTTTTTTTTTTATCAGATTTACATTCAGTAAAATCAGTGTCACTATATAAAATTAAATCAAATATGCATACTTTTGGATAAAATAAATCATAATCTATAGTATTTTTATATATCTAAGTATCTTTTTACAATCTTAAGATGGGATTCTTTAAAATTGATTGATTTTTAACACATAAACAAACACTAAACATAATATCATGTCTACTTGCTGTAATATATAAAAATAAACTGTTTATACCTCTATATAGCTTTTGATTTAACTCTTACAATATTTATCTTTATCCAACAGTATAGTATTGCTCATCAGAGTCCTCTAACTTTCAGAATTTTTCATTCCAAACCGCTTGAGAAGATCTTTTGCGTATTTACTTTGGTTGATGAATATGCCTAGCTTCTTTCATTTAATTGATTTATAATCCCTAGAAGAAGTTGAGTTCACTCATATGCTTCATTTCAAATTCATTCTTCATTGTCTTAGAAAATTCTTTATATATCATCATTACTTTTAATAAATAACATAGTGTCTACTTTACCTATTAAAAATCTAGAATCCAAAAGAAAATTTATAAGTCTATCAAACCAAGCACGGAGTGCTTGTTAAGTCCATATAAAGCTTTTTAAAGTTTAAAAACATGATTAGGATATTTTTCATATTCAAAACCTAGATATTATTCTACAAATATTGTTTCTTTGATAAAACCATTTAAAAAAAATACTTTTAACATCCATTTGATATAATTTAGAATTCATATAATATGCAAAGCTAAGTAAAATACGAATAGATTAATCCAGCAACAAGAACATAAGTGTTGACACTCGAAAAAGACAGGACTCCCGCATTCATCTTCAATCGGTCTGAACGACGTCTAACTTATCGACATCTACAAAAGATAAGTCGAAGACAAGCTGATGACTAGAGATGAGACAGCAACATGAACATTACTATCCAGTAAAGTAGATAGTAAGCCAAAGTTGCCTTTGGAGAGACTCAAGTAGGCCTAAGACGTTAAGCTAGCTCAATACTTAGCCTGGGCATAACCCTAAGATAAGCTTTGTAGCTCCGCATGAAACTAAAAGCTTCGCCTAAGCTTGGTAGCCTCGCTTTGAAGCTATACTATCAGCTTCGCATGAAGTTTCCGATTTAGCCCGGCCGGAGGCTGATCCAAGAGCTTCGCGCCAGAGGCTCTATCCCTAGCTAAGTCATAGCTTCGCTATGAGCTGAGTCTTACCTTCGCACGAGGCTCTAAAAGTAACTTCGCCTGAATCTATGAGCTAGCTCCGATGATCTAGCTCTGCAGTGGGCTTTGCCAGGTCATCAAATTGACCGTTTCAAAATCCCACGAGGGATTAATGGGTGAACCCCACTAATTTAGTGGGATTAGCGTCACTTAAATGGGCGGTTACACCCGCCCACTTCGTCCCACATTAAGTGGAGTCAACTAAGCCATAACGGCATGAGGACGTTTGCACGAACCCTCTAGCTTCGCCAGAAGCTCGCAAAGAGTTTCACAGCATGGTCATTTGCGAGCCTCGCGCGAAACTAATGGCTGATTCAGCCTTGCTGAATTCAAGGGGCGGTTACTCCCCATCTTTAGCTATAAATAGGTCTCTGGCTGATTCAACAAGACACACAGAGGCAGACAGACGGATAGAGAGGAGATTGGCTTGAAAAGAGTATAATTCCTAGCAAAAGGGCTCTACTAATCTTTTGTTCTCTGATTCCCCGAACCAAGCGAGAAGGGAGTCTCATTAGGAGGAAGTCTTGATTACTTGATCGATTGCATCTCAAAGGGATAAAGTGATTGCGCACTGATCAGATTCCTACCGGTACATTTTCCCAGAAATCTCAGAGGAGATCTACTTGTAATTTTCTTTTTTAAAGTACTTGTAATTTCGCTCCTCGATCTCTTTTTGTAAGTTTTTCCCGAATTAATTTTTCGATGGAAAACAAGATGGCGACTCCACTGGGAAAATCCATCTTCTAGCGTAACAAGGAGACAGTGTCGTAATGCAACGATTAGAGTCTTGAGCCCGTCATTTTTGAAAACTTGGTTATTCATTTCGACCAAGAAAAATTTGAAGAATTGCTCTCTGAAGGTAGTCCAGTGCTCCGCACTCGGAAGCACAGAAAGATCTCGGTGGCCAAAGCTTCCGAGCAGAAGCCAGCCGTAACCAGGCAGGTAACTGGACGAACCTCGTCCCAATTCCTCTCAGCCTCCACTGTGGCTAGAGGTGCCTTAAGCAAGGCTAATCAGGTTCCCTGGGAACCTAATTCTTCGCTTCCCAAGCAGATGTGGAGGCCAAGGCAGAAATCTCCGTGTGATGCTCAGGCGAAGCTTCGCCACAACTTCGCCTATCATGAGAAGACAAAGGCAAACTGCCTGTCCGGTTGGCAGCTTCGCCGAGGCTATTAGCTGCGGGCTAAATTGGTAACTCTACCTTCGCCTAATCTAGGAGCAGTGACTCCTTGCGCCAACTTCGTTCTTACGAGCGAAGTTACCAATGGCTTGGCTAACTCAGCGCCAGTACCTCTAGGTATGAGCGAAGTTCTCAGCCACAAGACTGGAACTGAAGTACTCTGCAGTGCTAGCCACCTTCGCAGCAAGGCTGCGAACAAAGCACCACAGCATGCTTCGCTCTCAAAATCCTCCAGCGTGAAGTCCGCTCTTTAGAGCGAAGTTAAGGGATCATCCCTGGGTGCTCATAACGGTGCTTATGCAGCTTCAGCGCTCAAGGGTGCTACCAGAGTTCTCAGCAGCGAAGTTAGAACTAAAGCACTATGCAGTGCTAACTGCCTTTATGTAATGCAAAGAACGAGACCACGTTCCGTGCTTCGCTTCCAAAGCCCTCTGGTGCTAAGTCCGCCCCTGCAAATGGAACTATAAGCAAAGAGGTGATTTCAAAATCACCTGTACATATCAATGAACGATCCTCTCGAGTCTCCACACTGGATTGTTTAAGTTCGGTTAACACTGATCTACGAGAGTTCTTGACGAACAAGCAGAAGTTAGAACTACTTCAGACTTCTCCCTCTTGTTGTGAACAAGTGGGATGTCAGTTGGTGACGGTCCATTCAGTCCATTGCCGACTGGACCAATACCCGCCACCCTTCCAAGCTGACTGTCAGTTTTTAATCGACTATCGGTGCGAGCTCTTGTGAAGCATCATAAAAGAAGCATGTCGCAAAATCTTGTAACGCCCCGATCCCGGCGGGTACGGAGACGTTACTGCAACGTATATACGCAGGTCAGAAATACCCTCACGTATATACGCTAAGCATCAGTACAGGCAAGAATCAGAGTACGGAAGCAAATGGTGCATTATACATTCCAACACATGAGTACAATTACAAAGTGATCACCAGAGGTGACAAATTTTACCATAATATTACATCACTGATAGGCGCAAATGCGAGAATACAAAGAGATGTACAAGAGTGAACAGTAAAAAGGCACTCACGAGTTTACAAAAGGAAACTCGAGAGGCACACAGAGGGCGTGGAAGAATAGAGCTCTGGGCGGTCTGATGGAGATCCACGCTACCGCTGCGCCACTCTGATCAGCAACTGGGAGAATCCATACGCTCCAAGCTCCATGACCTGGACATGAGGATCCAGGGGAGTCAGATAGAACTCCCTAGGCGAATGGTGATACGAAAGCCAAGTGGCGAGCATAGATAAGCACATAGTATAATACGACAAGAGCAGGAGACTGGTGGAATAGAATATAAGGGGAAAGGGCAAGACATGAACGGGTATAATATAATAATCTTAAAACCGAAATCCGAAGTAAAACATGATGAAAGCAATTGAGGTGAAACGAGTGGTATATCCAAGTTGTAGAGCAACATAATAAGTTATTATCTTGGCATTTTATTATTATTACTCGTCCGACCCATATATCTAGGTATGTGTCCTGGTGTACATCTCAGCACACATACATCCATATGTAAGTAAGTCGAGGTTGTTATTGGAAGCTGATGAAGAACTGATAGCTCATACTTATAGTAGTTCCCGTCCGCCCAGGACACAGCCATTGGGGGCCTGAAATCCCCCTAACACACATCTTCTGGGGGCCTGAAATCTCCCTAACACGAATCGTCAGTTTTGTATTCCATTACTATAAGCAAGGCATCATACCGGCATCCATCACTTCCTCCCATTCCCCGTGCAAGTTATCCTTTTTATAGCTTATTAAACATAATCATCAGATTACAGGAATGAGCAGGATCATAACTGGTCATAACAGGAATACATAACAAGTATAACAGGAGTTCATAACAAGAGATCAAGTTTTACATTCCCATAATGTGATAATCATAAGTAGAGAGGTAATCATAACAGGTATAAGGTCTCATCATGCCAATGACAAGTGATCAGGCAGGTGACAGGTAATAAGTCATGTCGTAATAAGGAACAAGTGCCAAGTTGCAGCATATCAGGTGTCATGTGTTGTATGCCTTGAAGGTGATATTAGGCAGGTGACAGGTCATGTTATAATAGGAACATGCATCAAGTAGTAACATGTTAAGTAATTCATAATGCCAATATGAGTCGACCCGACGAAGCGGGAAAAATCGAATGGAGGCGAGAACACTCGCCTAAATCTTTAGAAAACACAGTGAAATCCCCGATCTCCGGAATCCAGAAAATGAACGCGTCAACGCGTTTAAAGGAAAGTGATAGAGAAAGGAGAAAATCAAGAGAGAGAAAGAGAATGAGAGAGAGAGGAGAGAGAATGAACCAAGAGGAGAGAGAATGGAGACGCGGGAAAAGCAGACGCGAGAAATAGTAGACGCGGGAAATAGCGTTGTAGGGATGTCACAAACGTGGGGTTCGAGAACCGCGTTCTAGCAAGGACACGAGGAGAACGCAGACGCGAGGATGAACTCCGTGTTGCGTTGATATAAGAAAGCAAAGGTCGCGTTAAATAACTATTTGGACGCAGAGGTAAAATCCGCGTCTAGAAATCAACAGAAAGAAAGAGAGAGATAGGGAAAGAGGGAGAGTGAGACGCAGGGAAAGGGGGAGATGGGACGCAGGTTTGAGAATTGTTAGAAAAAAGAAAAGAAAAAGGAAGGAAAGGAAAGAATGAAGGAAAGGAAGAAAAGCAAAGGAAAGAATGGAAAAAGGAAAGGAAAGAATGAAGGAAGGGAAGGGGGATGATGGACGGCGATTGCCGGCGGTCACCGGCGGCGGCCGGAGATTGGCCGGAGATGATGGTTAAAGCTCCAACCCAACAAATCTAGAGGGTGCAAGTATAGTTCAAAATGGGGAAATGGAGTTTTGAAAACGAGGCTTCGGAGAGCGAAGCTATACCTCGTTAGAAAGAGTATTCCGAGGAGAGAAAGATGGCGTGATCTGTGGTGGCCAAGGGGGAGTATATGGTGGTGGAGATGGTGGAGAAGGTGGTGGTGGAAATGGGTTTCCTTGGTGTTTCTTGATGGAAAAGTGGATGAAGAAGGTGGTGTGGAGGTGGTATAGTTGTTGGAAATGGAGGAGGAGATGGAGGGGAGAATGGTGGTGGAGTTGGTGGAGGAGTTGGAGGTGATGGTGGTGAATGTGGCCGGCCAAGGAGGGAGGCAAGGCTCTTTTGGGCTGCTGTTGGCTTCTCTGTTTACTGTAAAATGAAGAAGAAGAAGAGAAAATGAAAGAGAGAGGAGTGGGGGGTATATATATATATAAAAAGTTTGGAAATATTACAAGTTGCCATTGGGATTCTTACATGCAATGAGACTTGCGTCTCTTGCAAATAGAAAAGGCTGCGTCCCCATGCACAAGGACTCACGTCTGGCAATTGCCCAGACGCGAGGATGAAAACTCGCGTTTGGGAAAAACGCGAACACCGCGTTTAACAAAAGGACAAAAGTCATATTTGGCTTGATTGGAGTTGATCTGAAATGCATTAAATGCAGTATGGAGAGGATCTCTGCATTAAATGCAGAATCTTAGGTTGGTGAAACTCGCGTCTAGCGAGGAGAGAAAAAGGTGAAAAAATATCTGGGTACTATTCCGGTTATCTGGGAAAACACCGAAAACTCCGAAAAAGTCCCAAAAATAAAGTAGCTTGGAAAGCTCCCCAAAAATTCTCAAAAATAATAAATATTTTGAAAAGATTTTTAGTGAAATCGATTTTCAGAAATTTAGTCTCATTTTCAAAATAAAAATCCTGAAGTCAACCGTCAATATCGGTCTACACCGGGTTGGCCGGATTTTGATAAAATTTGAAAATTCCCAGAAAAAGCCTAAAAAGAGAAAATATAATTCTAAGAAGTAATATGAAAGCAGAATTCAGAAATTTGATTCCAATTATAATTTAAAATTCCCGGAATCAACCAGTGAGACTGGCCGACACCAAATCCAGTAGAATTTCGATAAATTCAGAAAATTCTCAGAAAAAGTATTTAGATAGAAAATGTGATTTTAAGAAGTTACAAGAAAGCGTTTCTTAAAATTCTACTTCGTTTGTAAATTAAAAATCCGAGAATCGGTCAGCGGTATCGGTCGACCCCGGTTTTGAAGAATTTCAATTTAATTCTGAAAAATTTCAGAAAATCGTAGAAAATCTAAAATATTAGAAAATGATGTTTAAAACTGAAATCGGTCAAATTGGAATAGCGAAAAGATCAAATCGAGCAACTCACTAGGATCGGGTTCCCGGTTCAGATTAGGGCTGACTCCGAGTTCACGAATCCATATCCAAGGCAAAACGATCATGTAAGTATCTCATAATACAAAACAAATATAGAAAGTAAATCGAAAAAATACGACTGAAAAATCTGAATACGCAATTAAGCACGTATTCCGGGAGCGGGGTGTTACAATCCACCCACCTTACAAAAATTGCGTCCTCGCAATTTCGATAAGGGGAAGATGAACACAGGAGAGATCAGGGTCAGTAATGAGAGAATGATAGAGTGAAATATTTACGAAAGATTACCAACTCAAAATGCAAAGATCAGGGGTAGTGGTTTCAAAGACATCCTCAAGGTTCCTGCTCTGGATACTGGTCTTCACATTCTGCTGCTGCTTCGTCTGATGCCTCTGCTGCCATGTGGTAGACTTGACCTCTACCATGATCCGTTCTAGTTCTCACTCCTCTGTGTGGCTGATCATATTGCTGGGCGGAAATGGAGCTCTTCGATCAACGGGTTCTGGGTTCCTTCTCAGTGGCGGGGCTGGAAGTACTGGTCGGACTGGTGCTGTATTTCCTACCCTTCTGAACGGGCAATCTCTTATTGCATAACTCCCGGTCCCACATGCTAAGCATAATCCATTGGCCATACGACAATCTTTCCTATAATGTCCAGGCTTGTAGCAGAAATTGAATATGATTTGAGGAAGAGAAGGTTGGAATGGTCGCTTGACTATCGGGCCATTGATTGTCCTGGCTATACCTTCTTCATTTATCAACTGAAAGGGTCTCTTCACTGACTTGTTCTGTACCTGGTTCTCATTCTTCTTCTCCAGTCCTCGTTCTACTTCACGGGCAATGGAGAGAACCTGGGAGTATGTCTTCAGCTGTTGAGGAATAAGATACATCTGGACGTCCATCTTTAGCCCTTGCTGAAATCTGCTGGCCCGTTTTTCTTCGTCTGCCACCATGTACGGAGCAAATCTGCTGAGCCTCAAGAATTCAACAGCATATTCATCCACTGACCGGTTGCGCTGCTGCAGGCGGATAAATTGTTCTTCCATGTCCCTTTGAGCTGTTGCAGGGAAGAATCTCTCGTAGAAACCCTTTGAGAACTGGTCCCATGTGATGGGTTTCTCTAGTGTTGCTTCTTCCGCCAACCACCATGTTCGGGCCACATCCTTCAATTGTATTTTGGCCACTTCCACTTGGTTCTCATCAGGGACCGGGCCGCCTTCAAAAGATCTGTTATGTCTATCAGCCACTGTTCCGCATCCAGGGGCTTCTCTGTGCCTGAAAAGATCGCCGGCTGTAATCTCCTGAAATCTGACACGTTGCCTGGCCTCTGTTCTCGGGGTGCAACTAACAGTCCTTGACGTAGAAGCTCTGTCTGCTGTTGTTGACTCTGCATCATCCCTTGAAGTACCCTCATCATACCATCATTGTCTCTGTTGGATCCATCTTAAGAGGTACCAGCACCATTACGTGTTCCCCGTCTTTCCATATCTGAGTTGGTTGAAGTAGGTAACAAGAAGAAACTGGAAGGTAAAAGACTGAAGGTCTTAGGATTCAAGAAATGGATCAGAAGGAAGAGATAGATAACTTTGCACTTGTAGTTAGTTTGTATAACCAGGACTCTTGTATTCCAGTTGCAAATTTCTTTACCATTAATTTGCCGTCTGGACGTACTGAGGATGTGAGAGCCTAGGCTCTGATACCACCCTGTAACGCCCCGATCCCGGCGGGTACGGAGACGTTACTGCAACGTATATACGCAGGTCAGAAATACCCTCACGTATATACGCTAAGCATCAGTACAAGCAAGAATCAGAGTACGGAAGCAAATGGTGCATTATACATTCCAACACATGAGTACAATTACAAAGTTATCACCAGAGGTGACAAATATTACCATAATATTACATCACTGATAGGCGCAAATGCGAGAATACAAAGAGATGTACAAGAGTGAACAGTAAAAAGGCACTCACGAGTTTACAAAAGGAAAACTCGAGAGGCACACAGAGGGCCTGGAAGAATAGAGCTCTGGGCGGTCTGATGGAGATCCACGCTACCGCTGCGCCACTCTGATCAGCAACTGGGAGAATCCATACGCTCCAAGCTCCATGACCTGGACATGAGGATCCAGGGGAGTCAGATAGAACTCCCTAGGCGAATGTGATACGAAAGCCAAGTGGCGAGCATAGATAAGCACATAGTATAATACGACAAGAGCAGGAGACTGGTGGAATAGAATATAAGGGGAAAGGGCAAGACATGAACGGGTATAATATAATAATCATAAAACCGGAAATCCGAAGTAAAACCTGATGAAAGCAATTGAGGTGAAACGAGTGGTATATCCAAGTTGTAGAGAAACATAACAAGTTATTATCTTGGCATTTTATTATTATTACTCGTCCGACCCATATATCTAGGTATGTGTCCTGGTGTACATCTCAGCACACATACATCCATATATAAGTAAGTCGAGGTTGTTATTGGAAGCTGATGAAGAACTGATAGCTCATACTTATAGTAGTTCCCGTCCGCCCGGGACACAGCCATTGGGGGCCTGAAATCCCCCTAACACGCATCTTCTGGGGGCCTGAAATCCCCCTAACACGAATCGTCAGTTTTGTATTCCATTACTATAAGCAAGACATCATACCGGCATCCATCACTTCCTCCCATTCCCCGTGCAAGTTATCCTTTTTATAGCTTATTAAACATAATCATCAGATTACAGGAATGAGCAGGATCATAACTGGTCATAATAGGAATACATAACAAGTATAACAGGAGTTCATAACAAGAGATCAAGTTTTACATTCCCGTAATGTGATAATCATGAGTAGAGATGTAATCATAACAGGTATAAGGTCTCATCATGCCAATGACAAGTGATCAGGCAGGTGACAGGTAATAAGTCATGTCGTAATAAGGAACAAGTGCCAAGTTGCAGCATATCAGGTGTCATGTGTTGTATGCCTTGAAGGTGATATTAGGCAGGTGACAGGTCATGTTATAACAGGAACATGCATCAAGTAGTAACATGTTAAGTGATACATAATGCCAATATGAGTTGACCCGACGAAGCGGGGAAAATCGAATGGAGGCGAGAACACTCGCCTAAATCTTTAGAAAGCACAGTGAAATTCCCGATCTCCGGAATCCAGGAAATGAACGCGTCAACGCGTTTAAAGGGAAAGTGATAGAGAGAGGAGAAAATCAAGAGAGAGAAAGAGAATGAGAGAGAGGAGAGAGAATGAACCAAGAGGAGAGAGAATGGAGACGCGGGAAAAGCAGACGCGAGAAATAGTAGACGCGGAAAATAACGTTGCAGGGATGTCACAAACGCGGGGTTCGAGACCTGCGTTCTATCAAGGACACGAGGAGAACGCAGACGCGAGCATGAACTCCGCGTTGCGTTGATATAAGAAAGCGAAGGTCGCATATGTGTGTAAGTTCAAGGGATGTGGGCATACTTTGTTTGTATGCTTACATGTAGTTTTGGTCAGTCATTTAGGCATGGTGTATGTATATACATTTTGGATATATAAAATTTACATTCTCCAAAAAAAAGAAAGCGAAGGTCGCGTTAAATAACTATTTGGACGCAGAGGTAAAATCCGCGTCTAGAAATCAACAGAAAGAAAGAGAGAGACAGGGAAAGAGGGAGAGTGAGACGCAGGGAAAGGGGGAGATGGGACGCAGGTTTGAGAATTGTTAGAAAAAATAAAAGAAAAAGGAAGGAAAGGAAAGAATGAAGGAAAGGAAGAAAAGCAAAGGAAAGAATGGAAAAAGGAAAGGAAAGAATGAAGGAAGGGAAGGGGGATGATGGCCGGCGATGGCCGGCGGTCATCGGCGGCGGCCGGAGATTGGCCGGAGATGATGGTTAAAGCTCCAACCCAACAAATCTAGAGGGTGCAAGTATAGTTCAAAAATGAGGAAATGGAGTTTTGAAAACGAGGCTTCGGAGAGCGAAGCTATACCTCGTTAGAAAGAGTATTCCGAGGAGAGAAAGATGGCGTGATCCGTGGTGGCCAAGGGGGAGTATATGGTGGTGGAGATGGTGGAGAAGGTGGTGGTGGAAATGGGTTTCCTTGGTGTTTCTTGATGGATGGAAAAGTGGATGAAGAAGGTGGTGTGGAGGTGGTATAGTTGTTGAAATGGAGGAGGAGATGGAGGGGAGAATGGTGGTGGAGTTGGTGGAGGAGTTGGAGGTGATGGTGGTGAATGTGGCCAGCCAAGGAGGGAGGCAAGGCTCTTTTGGGCTGCTGTTGGCTTCTCTGTTTGCTGCAAAATGAAGAAGAAGAAGAGAAAATGAAAGAGAGAGAAGGAGTGGGGGGTATATATATATAAAAAGTTTGGAAATATTACAAGTTGCCATTGGGATTCTTACATGCAATGAGACTTGCGTCTCTTGCAAATAGAAAAGGCTGCGTCCCCATGCACAAGGACTCGCGTCTGGCAATTGCCCAGACGCGAGGATGAAAACTCGCGTTTGGGAAAACGCGAACACCGCGTTTAACAAAAGGACAAAAGTCATATTTGGCTTGATTGGAGTTGATCTGAAATGCATTAAATGCAGTATGGAGAGGATCTCTGCATTAAATGCAGAATCCTAGGTTGGTGAAACTCGCATCTAGCGAGGAGAGAAAAGGTGAAAAAATATCTCGGTACTATTCCGGTTATCTGGGAAAACACCGAAAACTCCGGAAAAGTCGCAAAAATAAAATAGCTTGGAAAGCTCCCCAAAAATTCTCAAAATAATAAATATTATAAAAGATTTTTAGTGAAATCGGTTTTCAAAAATTTAGTCTCATTTTCAAAATAAAAATCCTGGAGTCAACCGTCAATATCGGTCTACACCGGGTTAGCTGGATTTTGATAAAATCTGAAAATTCCCAGAAAAAGCCTGAAAAGAGAAAATATAATTTTAAGAAGTAATATGAAAGAGGAATTTAGAAATTTGATTCCAATTATAATTTAAAATTCCCGGAATCAACCAGTGAGACTGGCCGACACCAATCCAGTAGAATTTCGATAAATTCAGAAAATTCTCAGAAAAAGTATTTAGATAGAAAATATGATTTTAAGAAGTTACAGGAAAGCCGTTTCTTAAAATTCAACTTCATTTGTAAATTAAAAATTCGAGAATCGGTCAGCAGTATCGGTCGACCCCGTTTTGAAGAATTTCAATTTAATTCTGAAAAATTCCAGAAAATCGTAAAAAATCTAAAATATTAGAAAATGATGTTTAAAACTGAAATCGGTCAAATTGAAATAGCGAAAAGATCAAATCGAGCAACTCACTAGGATCGGGTTCCCGGTTCAGATTAGGGCTGACTCCGAGTTCACGAATCCATATCCAAGGCAAAATGATCATGTAAGTATCTCATAATACAAAACAAATATAGAAAGTAAATCAAAAAAATACGACTGAAAAATCTGAATACGCAATTAATCACGTATTCCGGGAGCGGGGTGTTACAAATCTACCAGATTTTACCTTTGCATCCGTCAACATGATCGGAAGGGGACGTGAACCGCATAGGGGCAGATGAGCGTCGCGTGGTGCTAACTCCCCTTCCTTCAGTTCTCCGGACCTGGACTATAGCCCTGACTTAGGCCAAGTCTTGATAGATGAAGGTGTGTTCCGAAGCATCAGATCTCGGGTAGCAATACCCTACAATTATGAGTAGCCATCCTCTTCGACTAGAGTAACATCACCAGAACCACTGAGAAATTTATTCCTATGGTCTGATGATGAGGGGAAAGATAGTGGGTATGCCTCTTCGGCAACAATCAGCTCGATATGAACGAATAGAGCGTCAGTGCATATGGCTGATAACGGTAATGATGACCTCCGTCGACGGTTGGAAGCTCAAGAGCAAACCTTCAAGGCCCAGCAAGAAACCTTGGATAACATTCAATAGATGCTTGCTCAACTCCTCACTAACCGAAATAACAATGATACCGGGAGTAATCCTAATTGTAGGCTGTCTAAAAATCACTGAAGACAAGTCATCAAAAAGCAGAGTCTAAACTCCAAACGCAGGGCTAGTCATCGCCACTAACGTAGGACCAAGACGCGAGGGTTGAAAATAGCATCTCAACATCACTGCAAGGACCGAGACGCGAGGGTTGAAACCCGTGTCCCAATATTATTGCAAGTGCCAAGACGCAGAGTCCAAAGCCCGCGTCTCACACGAAGCTTGACGCAGAGTTGGAAACCTGCGTCTCTCAAGCATTACTTCAGCAGCAAAACGCAAGGCTCAAAACCTACGTCTCAAGTATAACTGCCCTCATTACTGGGTCAATTACTGCCCACGTAATGAGAGAGTTAACCCCTATTATGGAGTGTTTTTAGGGGACACGTTTACCTCCTGAACCTCTATAAATAGCCCAGTTTGCTATGGAAGAGGGGTCGGAAAAAGGTCGGATAATTCTTGGTCAAAAGAACTTCGGTTGCAAGTCTTAGAAACACCAAGATTTCCAGCTGAAAAGAAAGAGAGAGTTCAACTCTTCTAACAACTTCCTGTGTACAAGTTCGTTCTTTGCCTACAATCTCTTTGAGATTCTTGGTGGGCAGAAGCTGTGTTATTTCGTCTACTATTCAAAGAGAGGATTCCAAGAGGTCCTGACGTTCACCCGGTCAACGGAAAATAAGATTCACTTTCTATCGCCACATCAAGAACCCAGCACTAAACAAGATTCGAGTTTGAATATCTCCCCTATCTTGTAAGAGGATTATTGATCCGCTGTAACTTTCTTTACAGTCAAATAAAGAATTTACTCCTCGATCTTCAGTTTTTCCTCCACCAAATAAGAGATGGCGACTCCGTTGGGGATGACTTTCTCTACTGACGAGCAAGCTGTGGTGCTAGGTGACGTCACCTACATGGGAAAAACGGTTGAATCACTTATCATGGAGTTCGACCAGGCAAAATATGAAGAGTTCCTCTCTTCCAGCTCCAAGAGCCCTAAGGCACGGCAGTACTGCAAAGTCTCCTCGGGACTTGCTCTCAAGTCCGCTCTGAGATCCCCTCAGTCGCGATTGGCAAGAAGGATGTCGTGGCTAACAACATCATACGTAACACCCATGTCAACGTCTCTCATGAGACCCGCGGGTTAACATTGCTGATGTTCAGCCCGTTTATGCCTAGCCCCTTCCTCAGCACCAAGTTACCGGGGGTTCCCATCAACCCGTACGGCATAATCGGAATGCTTAGCGACGACAGAGACGGCGTGCGTGTCAACCACAGGCGCAAGAATCTGGAACAACTATCTGTCCAATAGATACAAGATGCGAGGTTCAAGCCCGCGTCTCTTCTGAATCACGTCAGACACGCGAAGTCCGCGTTTGGAAACCCAAACGCGAAGCCCAACGGGCTTGCGTTTCTGAAGTTTCACTTCCCAAACGCGACAATCAGCCGCGCGAGGTTCGTGCTTCTCATCTTAGACACGAGACCCGCGTCTCTATAGTTATACGCGGGAACCAGAAGGCCTGCGTTTCTCAAGTGTCGCTAGCCAGATGCGACAATCAGCAACGCGAGGTCCGCGTCTCTTCTCAGCAGAGGCGCGAGACCCATGTTTCAGAGCCAAAACCCGAGAGCCGCGTTCGTGTCTCTTCTCAGCAGAGGCTCAAAACTCACGTTTCAAAGCCAAAACGCGAGAGCCGCGTCTATCTTACAGGACGTGAACTCCGCGTCTCAGAACCCTGCGTCTCAGCTTTGCAACGCAAGGATAGCTCTCAAAAGCTGAAAAGCCCTCGACAATCCGAGGCTGATCTCTTTGATCCCCCTCCGACGGATCTAAGAGATTATTTGACAAAGAAGAGGAGTGCTAATTTGATCACTCCATCTTGTTGCTGTGAACGGCTTATCACAGCAATGCTCTCTGAGTGCCGCTGCAGTTCGCATGCGAGCCGATGATCGATATTCAGACAGTCGACCCCAACTCCCGATCAGCCAAAAGATATTGCTCCCGCAGAATGAGGATGACGCAGAGTACCTTGAAATCACTGCAAACATGGCAAGCAGAAGTAGGGGAAACAACCAGCAGTCAGCTCTGACGAGTCCGACACGGAACCAGAAGGTGTGTATCGGCATACTCGCACTCGGACTGGTGCGGTCGCCCCGATCAACTATAGTGCCTTAGCTCGGGACATTGAAGTAAATGAATCACATTCCACCGTTGCAGAATCGCATGCTTCGAACTCTTTCATAGAGAAGGAAGCCCTCGCGTACATGGCAAATACTCCTGAGGAGACGGCCAGGTAATTTGAACAACAAGCCCAGGTCCAGAGGGAACAATTCGAGATGATTCGCACTCAACAAGAATCTATCGATACCCTTAAGCAGATGCTTGTATAATTGCTTGAAGACAAGAGGAAGTCAACTGACAATACCTCTTCTAAAAAGTCTAAAGGCAAACGAAAAGAAGGAGAAAGCTCATCTTCTGTACATATCGAGGACAAAGAGCAATCTACTTCTGAGTCGTCTAAATCCTCATCTAAGGGGGAAGGCAACCCAGACCATAGAAGGATTCATTCTAAAAGAATGAGTCAATTGGAGTAACGTCTAGAGGCCCTTACCAATCGGAAAGGCCTCCAAGAAGCTGGAGTGGTCCGGCCATATCCGCCGAATGGGACCTTGTTCCATACCTCCCCAAATTCAAAGCTCCGACCCTACAGGCGTTTGACGACAAAGGGTCACCGAACCAACATATCTACTACTTCAAGTCTCAGACGGAGAATGTGCTAGATAATGATGCCATCTTGGCACGTTTGTTCATCGGCACTCTAAAAGGGCTTGCCTTTGAATGGTTCATGAAGCTCCCAGAAGGCTCCATTAAAAATTAGAGTGATCTGGAGAAGCTCTTCCTAACGCGCTTTTTTGAAGATGACTCAGAGATCATAATGCCTACTCTCTTGGCCATAAAGCAGCGAAAAGGAGAGTCAGTCAAATCATTTGTAGAGAGATTTTGGAATATGGCACTCCGATGTTCTAGTGGTATGACCCAGGTCACCCTAGTAGAAACGTGCCGCCACAATCTACAAACGTCACTCCTAACCCAAATAGGAGTTGCTGAAAGCCGCATTTGGAAGCAATTGGTCCAGTAAGGTGAATAGGCTGAAGAAATTGTCGTCAAGGTTAAGGCAGAAGAAAATAAACCCAGACCCGAAATGTCGACGAGGCGCACGCCAGAAACATCTTTCTAACCAAAAAGGAAAGATAACATGGCGACAGAGACAAAATCCCCTGTCAAATCTCAGCCGGTCAAGGGAAGTGGCTCTTCAAGTCAGCCACGCGCTAATAAGCAGTATTCCTTCAAAGACGAACATGTTGATTCGTTGTTCAAGTTACTCAACAAGAGCAACAGATTGAAGCTTCCTGAAGCTAGACGTCCTGAAGAAGTCGGTAAAATCGATAATCCTAACTACTGCCTGTATCATAGGATGTTGGGGCATCCCACCAAGAGCTGTTATGTCTTCAAAGACATCCTTCAGGCTCTAATTGATGCAGAGGTACTAAAACTCCATCCAAAGCAGAAGAAAGTGACGGCTAATATGACATCATTCCTTCAGTTTGGAAGACAGCCTCCAGCACCCTCCGGAGTAGTTCCCATCCCGAAAGGGGAACTAAGAATGATCAATATGGACCCTCATCATCAACAAGAGAAGGTCTTGTACTTGTCACCACACCTCAGGGGGAAATTATGTGGGTTCATCTCGACCTTGTGGACAGCCAGCAATGGACCACTGTTACCAGCAGAAGGTCCAAAGGCAAGGCGAAAGCTTCGTCCTGTAATGTGGTGTGCACTTCTTCCCGAGAAGCAGAAACCGATGTTCCCTCACTAACTGATTCAGAAGAGAAAACAATAGTTCTTGCTGCAGAACCTAATAAACCACTCGTGGTAGAAACTCGTTCGGGTCAGTCATATTTAAAGAAATATGACGAAATGGTGGCAACCCCTCCTAAACCCACTATAGAGTCAGCCAAGCCCTCTACGAAATAACTGGTGGAGAATCAGAAAGAGCTTCGATTTTTTAAAGCTCTCCCAAAGGACAACGTGGAAGGATCTACAACACCTTACCGCTTTGACGTCCTGGCTCAACTGGCCAATATCCCAGCCGGGATCACCCTTTACGAGCTACTGAGGCTGTCAAAGTCAACCAAACAAGCTCTGAGGGAAGCCCTAGCTAATGCTGAGTTCTTCATGACCCAAATACCGGCTGGACCACGGGAGGAAGATGTAGAGGATTGCCTCCATGCCTCCCAAAATGCTCCCTGTATCACCTTCACGGCAGATGATATGCAGGTTAAGAGGAAACATGATTGGTCCCTATACTTCACAGGGTATATTGGATCATCTGAAGTAAACCGCATTCAGGTAGATACAGGATCCGCGTTAAACATTATGCCTCGCCGGGTCATGCAACATTTAGGGATTCCTACTCACCGATTGAGCGCCACCCAGACTACCATTTATGATTTCAATGCCAATGGTACGCGCCCAATGGGGAACATCGAGCTCAAATGCTAAATTGGGGACTTAAAGTCCGAAGTGACGTGCTATGTGATCGATGCCGATACTTCATACAAGTTGCTGCTTGGACGACCATGGATTCATCGTAATTCCATCGTCCCCTCCACTCTCCACCAAGTTATGAAATACATCAACGGAAGTGGGAAGGTACGAACATTGATTGCTGAAAGGCATCTGTTCAAGGGGGTAGAGAACTATTTCACGGACTCTCTCCTGTACCAGGACTCTCTGGAAACAAACGAGAACCTACAACTAGAGGAACCAGACTCTGGTAATGAAGCTGACACCGAGCCAGAGAAAGAAGAGTGCATGTGGGAATTAGATCCACTTGCAACAAGCATTAATAAGCTCGATGTTAATAACACCGCCAATGATGTAGGCGGGTGATATATTAATGAAGAGTTAAATTTGACTTACTTTTCTGTGCTCGCTTCTGATTCAGTGCTATCAGACACTAGTACCGAAGTGGATAATGATCCCTGATCAACAATGGATACTCTGACATCATTACATGTACCATTGAAGTCATCCTTCAAAACATACCAAGATGTCGGTGATGCGCGAGAATCAGTATTCATGGTCCCAGTAAGACGGAAAGGCCAAAAACCAAACATTTTCGGACAAGTCAAGTCCGAACTGATGTCTCATAAAGAGTCAGAAAGCGAGAATGAACCTCCTCAGTTCACCCATTATGAGCCAAATATACTCATAATGATGGAAAGCATGGGGTATGATCTGACAAACGGTCCTGGGTTGAACTTCGGCAAAGGAAGAAGAACACTGCTCCGGTCTTTCATTCCGAAAGGGAAAACCCCTGATTATTATCATCGAACTCGCAGGGGTTTCGGTTATGTGTCAACCCCAATTCCGTCAGCCTCTGAGTCTGAAGAGTTACTATACCATAACGACTCACCCGGCACGTCATCGTGGGAGTCAGATGTTAGTGTTGGCAACCTCTACGGAGAACTTTCGGTATATATATTTTTAGCAAACCACTTGGAAGACGGAGATGAAGAAATGATCCAGTCTGATACAGATCCTTAGATCAAACACCTAAATACTCTCTGGGATACTCGCTTTGAACAACGCGAGCCGCCCAAGGAGGATAAAGTTACCCAGATTAATCTGGGAGATGAGGCTAATCCTAAGCCCATTCTTATAAGTGAAAGCCTATCATCCTCTGAGAAAGAAGATTTAATATCTCTTGTGCGAGAGTATATAGATGTTTTTGCTTGGAATTATGAGGACATGCCTGGGCTTGATTCTTAGTGACTATGCATCACCTTAACATTAATTCAGACGTGAAATCAGTCAAACAATAGCAGTGACGGTTCCGTCCGAAAATAATGAAAGCAATCCAGTCAGAAGTTAAAAAACTCATAGACTCTGGCTTCATCAGGGAAGGGCAACATCCTGATTGGGTAGCTAATATCGTCCCCGTTGCCAAAAAGAATGGAAAGATCCGAATTTGCATTGATTTCGCGATCTAAATGAGGCCTGCCCCAAAGACGAATTCCCTCTCCCAATCACGGATGTTATGATTGACAATACGTACGGGTTTGAGCGATTGTCCTTTATGGATGGATTCTCAGGGTATAATCAAATCAAAATGTATCCTGATGATGAAAAACATACCTCTTTCAGGACACCACTGGGGGTATATTGCTATACTGTCATGCCCTTCGGACTAAAGAATGCGGGGTCAGCATATCAGAGAGCTATGAATGCAATTTTCCACGAGCACATGCGTAAAACAGTGGAATGCTATATTGACGACATTGCAGTGAAAAGCCGCACCAAAGGTGATCACATAGCTAGTCTGAGACAATCTTTGAAATCATGCGGGCACATCAGTTGAAGATGAACCCCACCAAATCCTTCCTGGGGGTGGCCAGCGGCAAATTCCTAGGGTTTGTGATCACTTCTAAAGGAATTTATTTAGACCCGGAAAAAGTTCGCGCTATCCAGGAGATGCAACCTCCAAGAAACCTCAGGGAGCTTAGGGGATTGCAGGGACGACTGCATACATCCGAAGGTTTATCTCAAATCCCTCTGGAAGATGCCAACCTTTTACCAAATTGATGAAAAGGGTGTCTCATTCATCTGGGATGATACTTGCCAAGAAGCATTTGAGGAATCAAACAATATCTCACGCAACCACCGGTCCTTACAGCTCTGGTGTCCGGAAAAATAATCTAGACGGAGCCGAGCATTGGTACAACCGATCGAAAAGGAATGTTTGGCATTGGTATTTGCTGTCCAGAAAATGCGACACTACCTGGTGGGCCAGACTATAAACATTATATCAAGGGTTAACCCTTTGAGGTTACTCATGACGAAGCCATCGTCACTAAACGGTCGACTAGCAAAATGGGCCATACCGCTATCCCAATATGAATGCGTTTTTTACCACAAAAGGTCTTGAAGGGACAAGCGGTGGCAGATTTTCTGGCTGAGCATCCAGATCCGAGGGCAACCAAACTTTATGAGGATCTCCCAGACGAAGTCGCTGAAGTTTGTCTGACCCAGACATCTTTTGAAAGACAAGTATGGCAACTCTTCTTCGACGGTGCATCGAGAACAGGTCCGCAAGGGCATGTCATAGCCGGAGTAGGGATAGTACTCGTCTCCCCACAGAACTATGTGATTCCTCAAGCTTTCTCATTAACTGAGCCCTGCTCCAACAACGCAGCGGAATACAATGCCCTCTTAATTGGAATGCAAATCGCCGATGAGATTGGCGTTAAAAATCTCAAGGCATATGGTGACTCTAAACTCATCGTTAACCAAATTCGTGGGGAGTACGAAGTCAGACATGAAGACTTAATACCCTATTACAAGGCAACTATCTCTATGGCCAAAAGGTTCAGAAACTTTTACATTGACCATGTACCACGCCAGCAAAATGCTCATGCAGATGCACTGGCATCTCTCGCTACCTCTTTAGCCCTTCCAGCTGGAGTAGTAGAGAAAATACTTGTCTACAGCCACGACTTGTATTGCCCAAGAATCGCTTTTGAAGATCACCAAAAGCCGACAGGAGATTGTCAATTCAAAGAAGCTCTTGAGTCGTCAGCTGGTCCAGAGCCTAGGGATTAGCAATTTCCTTACATTGATTATGCCTTGTACGACATCCTCCCTGACGGTCCCAAAGAAGTGGCTGCCATTAGGAGGAAAGCCCCCAAATTCTATTATAATGCGATCACGCGAACACTGTATCGTCGATCGTATGATGGGATCCTTTTCCGCTGTCTGTCACGAAAAGAGACGCAGGAGGTACTCAAAGAAGCGCATGACGGTATATGTGGAGCTCATCAACCTGGTCCAAAGCTTGGGGATCGACTCCGAAGATTGGGATATTATTGGCCTGGGATGATCCCTGACGCCATCACTTATGCCAAACGATGTCACGCCTGTCAAGTCCATGGTAATTTTATCCATCAAGCACCAGGGTATCTTCGCTCTACAACTTCTACCTGGCCATTTGAGATGTGGGGGATGGACGTAGTCGGCCCTATAAGCCCATCATCATCCAAAGGACACTGGTTCATCTTATCCATAACCGATTACTTCTCTAAATGGGCTGGAACTATCCCTTTGAGGGAAGTAAAGACATCTGATGTAATCAAATTCATTAAACATCACGTCATCTATCGTTTTAGTGTGCCACTACGAATTGTCCACGACAACGGGCCCCAATTCATCAGTCAGGCTTTTCAGAGGTTCTGCAATAAGTTCAGAATCCAGAGTGTGTCCTCAATGGCATACTACTCAGCTACTAACGGCCTTGCAGAAGCTTCCAACAAGACTATTGGCAAGCTTCTCAAGAAATTCGTCTCAAAAAGCCAGCGTGATTGGGATGACAAATTAGGTGAATGTTTATGGGCCTATCGCACGACCATACGAACCCCAACGAAGTCTACACCATTCTTCTTCGTATATGGGTGTGAGGCTGTACTCCCATTGGAAATCCAAATCCCATCTTTACGAGTTGCCTTGACGGCAGAGATGACAAATGAGGAGAAACATCGACTGCGACTCCAAGAACTGGAGGCTTTAGATGGTAAACATCTGCAAGCCCAACAACAAATCGAGCTCTATCAAGTTCGAATTACCAGAGCCTTCAATAAGAAAGTTAAGGAGCGAACTTTCAAGAAAGGTGACCTTGTCTTAGCTGTCAGAAAACCTATGGTGATGACACATAAGACAAAAGGAAAATTCCAACCCAAATGGGAAGGACCATTTGTAGTAGAGTCGGTCTACTCAAATGGAGCATATCGCCTCATAACCTCAGGCGATGATACGCTCATGATGCCAATCAACGACAAATTTTTGAAGAAATACTACCCTTGATAACACTCTTCCCCCGATCAAGTTAATATTGCACCTCTGATCAAAATTCCAGATCCAAGGAGAGTTTCTTTCCCTTACTAGATCGAGCACTTGTTGCATCATGATGCTTGATGTAAATATTGAGAAAGAAACAAAATGTGAAACTTTAGTTTTAGCATTAGTTACTCTTCTGATTGACATCTGACCTCCGACGGCCAAGGATAGAGGAAAATGTTAGCTTTTAAGCCCAACATAAGTTTTCGACAACTCATCATGCTGAGGGGAATAGCATGACTAGCCCAACTCAAACGGTACTTGGTAAAGGCACACGAAATCTGTTGACAGCTGAGGGTTTTCTAAAAATCCTAGTGGACTTGATCCCACTTTTTCCTCCAAATCTCTTACCAATTCTCACCCACAGAATGGTAAGATCACAAAAATACCGGTGTTCATCTCCTTAATGAAATGAACTTGATTCTGTCAAGTTAATATTAAACCTCTGACAACAAACTCTTTAAAAATACTCACTGTTATGTTAATACTACACCTCTAATGACAAATTTTCTATGTCTCCAGAAAGTCAACAGTTGTCACGTTAATATTAAACCTCTAACAGTTCAGTTCACTTTCTACCAAATCCCCTACCAATTTTCTTCCATAGAAGGGTAGGTCCACAAATGCAATCATTGCTATGTTAACATTATACCTCTGACAATGAAAAATTTCAACACTCCCCAGTGAGTACAAACTTTACTTGTCTCAACTCTATATGGAGTAGCAAGTCTTCAAATTGTCAAGTTAACACTACACCTCTGACATTCCAAACTTCACTTGTCAATTCTCATCAATAGAATGACAATCCTCAAAATTGCTCATACCGCAAATCGACTACTGTCAGGTTAACATCACACCTCTGACAAATTATTGTTAAGTTTAACATTACACCTCTAACAGTGATTGAGTTGCTGCCAAGTTTAATATTAAACCTCTGACAGTTACTTTTTCTCTGGCTTCCATATCAAAGCTGAGATGAGCGATGCTAAGTTTAACATTACACCTCTAGCGTCCAGTTCATTGCTAAGTACAACAATACACCTATGGCCATGATTTTCCCTCGGACTTCCTTGTCGAAGTCGAGATGACCAATGTCAAGTTTAAAATTATACCTCTAGCATTACCCTCACTGTCAAGTTTAACATTACACCTATGACAGTGATGCTTTCAGTTTTTCTGAATGAAGCTGAAACACTCTTGAGTCAAGTTAATATTACACCTCTGACTCACATCCTTGTCAAGTTAACATCACACTTCTGTTAAGATTTAATTCAGCCCGTTAAGTTAATATAACACCTCTAATGGTAAAAGTTCTCCTAGATTCCCCGCGAGTCTAGTCTCACTTGTTATTCTCGTCAACAGAATAACAAGTCCACTTAAAAAAAACATTGTTAGGTTAACATTACACCTCTAACAGTGTTTCCATTAAATCCTCAGCTGAGTATTAGTCAAGTTAATACCAAACCTATGATGAAAACTCATTTGTAATCCTCCGTGGGGATGCAAATTTCACTTATCATTCTCATTTATAGATTGGCAGGTCCACAAGAACCATTCTACTCCTGTCAAGTTAACATCACACCTCTGACAGTATTCTTGAATTCCTAGAATGAAATTTTCCCAACTTTGACTTGTTAAGTTAATTATTGCATTTCTATCAAGTCAAGAGTCCCTACTTCTATGTATCTGATTTTCAAAAAAAAAACAGAGAAATTCAAGACGTATAAGAAGACAAGAAAAAGTATCACTTTTATTTATATTCAAACATATAAAGTGGTACAAGACGCTCTCTTATACAATAAGATTTGAGTGTTACAATAAAGGAGTACAAAGAAGTTCCTCTCTCTAAGTAAAAGGTTGCACTCATTCCTTGAAGCATGCCCACCACTCCCAAATACAAGATATTTGGAAGAGCGCCGAAGAAGGGCTGAGCACTATTAAGACGATCGGACGCTGATTACATCATGATGCACGACGTAAACATCGAAGGAGCCCATCACTGACCAAGAACAATGGTGTTTCTCGAGGTCGAAATGCAGCAGAACCTTCTGATTCCACCCGACCAACTGGTGTGGGTTATAATCCTTCGTTGATGAACATCTCCACCACCAGAAAGTCATCTAATGAGCATGGGTTTTTCGTCGATGTCACTTTTGGGGTAAGATTGGTGAAGGGAGGATCCGAGATCTTACAGGTGACGTCCTCTTTCCCGTGACCTGCAAGAGGACCATACTCACCACCATACCCACTATGACCATGACAAACCTGGGGACACTGTCAGTGCATCATGTCAAATAAGGCCTTGACGGATGTCATCAATCGCGCAAATCCTCCTCGCCCATGAACAGGAGCCTTGGTTTCTCCAGTGCTCGCCCATCGACCAAGCTCGCTGGTCGAAATATTCTCCTAAGGGCCCAACGAAGATGCAAAAGGCTAACTAAGACCGCCATAATCTACAAAGAACAAAATCAGAAGGTTAAAATTCTATTAAGGCAGGAACAGAAATGTAAAAGCAGACGCAGTTTGAAGTGGTAAACTTCAGACGCAGAAATGACCAGTGCAAAAATTCAAAAAGTTTTGTCAAGGCAACAACATAAAAATTGAAGGACAGACGCGGTTGAAGTTGTGGACTTTAGACGCGGATTTAATCAGCACAGATTTGAACGCGGTCTGGTTTTAGACCCGCGTCCAAAATATGAGACGCAATGTAGACCAGACTAGAAGTCGCCAAACTCGCGTTTGAGAAACAAGGATTGCCACAGTCCAGAGGCCCCGAAAGAATTAAAAAATTTTAAGTCAAGAACCTCAAACGCGAACTTTATATACAAAGCTCGTGTCTCAAGATCCAAATACAGGGTTCATCACACTCGCATTCAAAGGATTTTGAGTTAGAATTCGAGGTCAATCAACTCACGCTTCATCAAGAAGTCTAAAAGACGCGACTTCCGAATAACGGGCGCATCAGTCAGACTTCTAGAGAAAGATCAAGAGATCGACTCTCTCAGAGAGGCAAGAAAATAGCAACTCAGCTGGACTGAGTATTTCATGGCGACATGTGGGCCCTACCCGAAGGATAACTCTCTAGATGTTGAACTTTATGCATCAAGGCACGGCCGATAAAAGCACTTAAGGTGATACTTTTGATCTTGAAATCACTTGACAGTGATAATCTTTGGAAAAGATTAAAGGAAAGCATGGAAGATTTGAATTCTCGCTGTTCATATCCTCTTGAAGAGAAGAAAAATAAGTCAGATGAAGACCCTCAGAGCGCATTCTCTTAAAGGAAACAGTCTAAGCAATGGACTGTTAAGGGAATGTGTCCTATTTATAGGCAAGCCATGAGGTTTACAATTAATGGCGTAAAAATCAGAGCCATCAGCCTTAATTCCTACACGAACGTCAAAGCCCAATAAGGAGCTGATGCGTGGATTGCCGCTTCGGGAAACATCGGAGGACACAAGTCCCTAATCGTCAACACTGACTTGGCATTTAAAGGTCCAACTAGATCTTTAAGACGGACTATGTCACTTAGAAGGTTGCGTCAAGTGCAAACTCAAAGGTCGCGTCCTAAAATCCGCATCCTTTCATGAACCCGAAGGCTGCATTCTTTTCATTCCTGCTAAAAGATCCACAATCGTGTCTCCTGGAGTGGTTCAGAGCCGCGTCGCCTCAGCGAATTGGGTCTATTCAGGAGTTGCGTCTTGAGTTCACGACAACTTGCGAGATTTAAGGGCTGCGTCCTAAAGTCCGCGTCCTCAATAACCAGCAGAATCCCGTGCGTCGCTCTTGAGGAGCCCAAAACTGCACCTCTACTGTAAGATGAACGTCACATCCCCATCATGAACTCAGTACAGCCTGAGTTTGCGCCCTATCAAGGGACCAGAGCCGCATCTCTATTAAGCCAATATCGCGTCCGCATCAACCAGTTGAGACCGTGTGTCAGTCTTGAAGAGCCCAAGACCGCGTCTCCACTACATCCTAAATTCTGCATCCTGATAGAATCAAGGGCTGCGTCCATGGATCCGCGTCTTTCCATAAGTATGAAGGCTACGTTCCCTTTACTGAAGAACACAAATTCGCGTCTCAGAATAACACCTTTTTGTCTTTAAACCGGAACCGCGTCCTTATCAAAAAGAATATTTCGCGCATCTTCTTTGGTGAGCCTGAACGGCGTCTCCATTAATGAGTCGGAGTTGCGTTTCCCAGAACCGCGTCTCCACTATAAATGAGAGCCGCGTCCCGTTCAAGAACTCAGTTCAGCCTGAGTTTATTATTCATGGTCGTACTCTATGAAAAACGACTAAAGACTGCGTTTTCACAAATAGCCAAGGATTACGGTTATGAAAATCGAGTTCATCTACGGTCAGCAGAGATAAAGATGAAACAAAACTTTGAAGACTTTTATTATTTAATTCAAAAATGATAAAAATAATACAGACACTCTTATTTGACAAATGGAGTGTTACAAAAAAAAGAACTATACAAAAAGGAGAAGAAGGCTAATAATCCTGCTTCGCCAAAGAACGGATTTGTTCCCGGAGGCGATGCATCTCGTGCTGACGTGCCCTTTCAGCCTCCACCAGAGCTTGGACCCGCAGCTCCTCCTCAGACAAAAATCTCTTCGTAGCCAGTTGCGCCTGAAGAGACTCCAATCTGGAGGAATGAACAGAGAGGTTTTCTTGAACCTGTGTCCTGGCAGTTTCCAGCTCCTCCAGCCTTTGTCTAACAGCAACAAGTTTCTGCTCATTGGCCTCAATCAAGGCTTGCGCCCTGGCAATGGTAATCCAAGCAGTGGTGATAACTTGCTCTGCACTCTAGATGACGATTTCAGATTCCCTTGAATCGCCAATCAGTCTTTGGTGGTCAGCTTGAAAATGCTGGAGATGACGGGCCTTTTCAGCTATTTGTTCCTCTATCTCCTTTCGCTCATATTCTTGAGCGGCAAGAAGCTTACTCAGTGTCGACCGAGCCTCATCCAGGGTCTTGAGCTCCTTCAGATGGCTCCCCAGCTGCTCAACCAGCATCAGACACGCCCTAGCCTGCGAAGGACTCCCAGTATGACCAATGTTCTCGATCTGATTTTCGAGAAGTATTCGGGAAACTCAAAAGAACTGCCCCCAGAAAGGATCAGGTCAACACAGGACCTCATGGAAGCAAAAAATTGTTGCACCATTTGACATGCTAGCTCTTCTATGAAGTTGTTAGATAGAGATAACCCTGCTGATGTACTCCCGGACCCCTTTTCCATGACAGGATGAGAGACGGGAACCAGCTCAACTTGCACAGGAGTGAGGCCGACAATAGGTTCGTCAGATACTGAGGTAGTCACCGATACCTCCGGGACAGTTATTGTTGTAGCAGCTTCCACTGCAACAGAAGCAACAACAAACTCTACGGCACTGGGTTCCCCGCCGAAGTTTAAATTATGCTATCTTCTGCGCCGATGCTTACCGCATGATCCTCTACTTGAGCTATCCCAGTGCTCTCTGCAAACCACAACATTAAATATCAGTGGTAACAATAAAAAGGAGAATATCCAATACGTCAGTATTCTCTTACCAAGTTGAGGATCTGAAGATGGTAAATCCCTGAATAGGCCACGTGGGGATGAGGCCTCCCCGACCTTCGGTAGTTGCACCCTCTTAAGGCATCCCTGTAGTGGGAGCCTCAAGGCCCTCCTGCTGAGCCAACTCTTGGATCATCTCCTCAATATGAGAAGAAGTTGTGGCTTCACTATCGGCCGCCACCCCTGTAGAAGAAAGTCAAATAGAAATGTTGGAACTCATTCCTAACTTAATGAGGAACGGGTTCAAGAAGATAAAGAAATACCTTCGGTAGCAGCAATCATTGCTATCGGCGAAACCGTCACAGGGTCATATCCCTGTATCTCTTCCTCCGAGATATGCGAGAATTTGCTCGTATAAGGAGGAGGGGTTCATCGCCAAAATCAACTTCTTCGCCAGAATAATATCCATGTTCTTCGGACGATGAAGACGACAGTTCAACACAAGAAGTCTCAGCAATCAAGACCTTACCACTGAGTACCCCAGTAGTAGGGCTGGGATCAACAACCCGCGAGGTGGGCATCAATACACTGGGAGACCCAGGCTGCTGCACCTCCACCCTTCTCCCATGAGCTGAAGAAGGCTCGGGCTGAGTTGAGAGCCCCGAAATCTCAACGTCATCCCTTCCCACCAAGCCTCTTCAGCCATGATGGGTTCACCCGCTAGTTCCCCCTCTTCCAGGATCACGGGGCCCCTTCTGTGTAGACCGCGAGGAAGAAGGATGGGGACTTCCTCTTCCTCTTCTTCTTCCTCCCCCTGCTCCTCAACACTAGAAGGAACTACCTTGGGCATTGAAGCTTCAGCCTCCGATTCCCTCCCAGCCTTCTTCGGGATTGGCTCACCCTTGGAAGTAGAGCCGTGGGAACGTTTGGACACAGCCTACCGACTCTTTTTAACGGGCTGCCCTTTGGATGCTGCTGCCCTTGGTCCCATCCCTTCTTCCCCTCATGTTTTCTTCTCGGCTGCCTGATATTCATCCATACCATGCATACGTTTGTTGGACTCCAACTTGTCCTCATAAGACCCCTTGATGCTCTTAATGCAAGAGGTATTTATTCCAAAATCAGGCATCCTACTAGCCAGAGAGTACCAGGTGCAGAAACTGAGGCTAGTATAACAATTGGGTGTCTTGTGAGGAAGGCTAAAAACAGATTTTGTCCCTCCAGTCACGCTGTAGTACCACGCCTGGGCACCTTCAAATAAATTTTCGTTGAAGCAGAGGCCAGCATTGGGGTTGCCGATATATAGTTGATCATAGCCGAACTGCCAAGCGAAACGACTGGGCATGTAAGGCTCGATCGTACATGAATTCCCTGCCGGAAGATCAGATATCTAGGCCGAATATTAATAAGCCACCAGAAGACTCCCGATGGCAGCCTTGTGAAATCATCTGGTCCCGCAAGGTCGGCAAATTTATCTCCGTAAGACGCACCAGCAATCTCGGCGAAGCAACGGTCGAGCTGATAGTTTGAAGCGTTCAGAATACATTTCCGAACATAGACCATGTAATAGGAAGACCAGCTCGAATTTTTTAGCTTCTGCACGAAGGGAACAAAACCTACAGAAAGAGGCACCATCGTCATCAGTGAAGGGCAATGCATAACGTACCAAGCCATCAAGTACGTATATGGAAGCTCGATCCTGGGGTTAGGGGTTTTCACTCTCGGCCTTCCCTCCGAATCAACCTCTGGCCTGCCTTCGGAGTCGACACTGGCCTCTACTTGGCACAGGCTTTTAACCAGATCCCGTAACCCACTTTGAATTCCGACCACCATTGCTAGAAGGAGGGTGATAGAGCTTCTGTAGGCAAGCAAAACTGTCGGGTATACTACATCGGCAACAATTACTTCATGTGACAGTATTGGCACCACACAACGTTTCAGCCATAGCATGAGGAAGCCCGCCAATAGAGCCCGGTCAGAAATGGGAACTCGGGCCTGGTGATGAAAACTTTCAAAGACCGTATCTGGTCTGAAAGTGTCCTCGTTCGACTCAGTGGTGTAAGAGCTTGTAGAGGCATCAATCCTCTCAGCAATTTCCTCGTCAGTGCAAGGGGCCAGACTAGTCACCGGGCTATCCTTCTCATTTATGCCACTGAACAGATAGCTCACCCAGGATATCTGCTTGACACTCCTGTTCCTCCAAGAGGATATTTGGTCGCAGATGTGAAAGTGGCACAGCACTTCCCAATACATCTCATAACCTGAGGATCCTCTTTCTTCAGAAGATAAAGCTCCTCAGAAGTTGGGACGTATTCTTCATAAGGGGCATCTCCCATAAC
The DNA here is from genome assembly GCA_038442645.1 of Agave tequilana. Taxonomy (NCBI): domain Eukaryota; kingdom Viridiplantae; phylum Streptophyta; class Magnoliopsida; order Asparagales; family Asparagaceae; genus Agave; species Agave tequilana. Next base: position 137,840 of record JAVJIF010010274.1, read on the forward strand.
AAGCCCCGAGACTTCATACAGTTCATGAAGAGCGAGCCCCATCTCTTCGACTGGAGTAAAAAATGTGCCTGTCAAAGGATTATAATACTCCAGGACACCATAAAATTGTGGGAACTTTGCGGGAGGCCATACTGTACGGCCCTAACCGAGTGATATAGCCCCACCTACTACAGCAGAGCCCCGAGCTCAACAAGCACAATTCCTACCATCCTACCCCACCAGGATTTGTTGGTAGAATGAACCCACCCGAGCGGACGAAAGTCGATGGGAAAATCACCCCTAACTTTCATAAACTGGTTGATGAAAGTAGCGCCAAGCTGAGGGCATTCTCCCTTCGGATACTCAGGCCTAACTAACCCAGGAAATAAACTGAAAACATCTTTCCCATGGGCTGTAGAATATACTTCCTTGGCACCTAATCTGCCAAGAGAGATGCCGGAGACAAACCGGGAAAGATCCCAATCCATCGCACGATGAACGGACATGTGTTGAAGATAGGACAAGGAATACATCCTCTCCATATTGCGAAGAAAGAACATCCTATCCCCATCTGACGGAACCACTTATAATCTCCGTCATTCAGAGTCCTATCATCCTCGTTAATGGCATCACCGAAGAGGAAAGCAGGCTTCCGTAACAAAGTACGGGAATCCGTCTCGAACAATCCATCGGAGATAATTTCCCGAAGGGTCACCATACTGGCCTTGATGATCCTCTCCCTTCGCTCCTTTGATTTACCAGAAGTCACATGAGCGGTTTTCTGAAACACGAAGGTCAGATTTCTATCGGTGCCACCTACGTGCCCAAAATGATACTTCTTGGACAGAGGACTAGAAGAGTATCGCACTGCAATGAAGATGACACTTAGTCAGAAATCTAAAAGAAAATGGCCAAGTGCTTGAGGGTCAAACGCAGAAATGAATCCAGACGTGAAAATCAGCAAAATCCGCGTCTAGACTCAAAAATGCGAGGCTTGCATGTAGCCCGCATTTCATAATCCATAACTTAGAAAAATTTTTAAGTATCAGACTCAGACGCAAAATTCAGTAAAACTCGCGTCTGATCTTGCAAGACGCGAGAATCATAAGAAGTCTGCGTCTGAACTCCCCATACTTAGAAATATCTGAGCATTGAGTCCAAAACACAAGAACAAGGCCCACATTCAACAAACAGGTACGGACTCAAGTTGATAAAGCAAAGACGCAGAGATCATCAAATCTGCGTCTTGCGTACCAATTCAAGAGCCGCGTCTGAAGATTAAACACGGGCATGAGCCTCGTGTTGGCGGTTCACATTCAAAAGAGACTTAAGAGTTAAAATAATTCTTTAAGCCCCTTCAATGGCGGAAACCAAATCAGATGTTTTACTACCTGAAATAGGGGCCTCCTGCGTGGAAGAAACGCCCATCGGAGTCTCAGGAGCAGTAGTGCTCGAGGACGAAGCCACATGCTTAGCTTTTGGGGCCATTCCGACCGTGAAATCGGTGCTGAAGACGTTAAAACTGGAAAAGATCTTTTTAAGCTTTTTCTTAACTCTCGACAGAAAGCTCAGCGAAGAAGAAGAGTCTAATGATAACTCTTGAAAGACTGTTGTCTTTTATAGGCACAGTGATTCGCAGAGATACGCGGCGCTTGGCTCGAGGCCTAATCCCCGCCTGACGCGTGGCGTGCATATTAAATGCAACGCAAAATTCGCGCGCCAAAGGAAAGATGTCTCTTTTCGCCGGACAGATGGTAACGCGCCCAAAACACGGATTCGTGTTTAACAAAAAACGTGTCCCTCCAAAAAAGTCGCGCCTCTTCAGCAAGGCCAAAGTCGCGCCTAGTTCACAGAGTGAGAGCTGCGTCTTCAACTCAAAGATCGCGTCCCTCCAGGAGCCGCGTTTCTTCAGCAAACTAATAGATGCGTCCCCACTCCAAGTGAGGACTGCGTCTCTAGAACAGTATGACCCCTACGTCTATAAGACCTACATTCAGTCTTTGCTTCTACAAATCAGTTCAACAGTACACTGGCACAAGCAGACGACTATTCACCCTTGGTTCAAAGTACACCAACAACCAGCTCAGAGCACTGAGAAGGTCTGGACTGCGTATCTAGACACTCACCACGATTATCTCTGATGGTTTCAAAGGGTTTTACAGTACACTCACGAAGACCATACTCTAAATGCGATCAAGCTCAGAGTATCTCAAATGATTGTCAGTCCAATCATGAGAAGTATGAATTCAATCAGAGTCTAAAGTATTTTGAAATCCGTCCCAGTCAACCGCGGAATATCAAAAACTTTGGAGGGGGTTCTGTAGGCTATCTAAAAATCACTGAAGACAAGTCGTCAAAAAGCAGAGTCCAAGCTCCAGACGCAGGGCTAGTCATTGCCACCAACGCAGGACCAAGACGCGAGGGTTGAAAACCGCATCTCAACATCACTGCAAGGATTGAGACGCGAGGGTTGAAACCCGTGTCCCAATATTATTGCAAGTGCCAAGACGCGAGTCCAAAGCCCGTGTCTCACACGAAGCTTGACGCAGAGCTAGAAACCCGCATCTCTCAAGCATTACTTCAGCAGCAAAACGCAAGGCTCAAAACCTGCATCTCAGGTATAACTGCCCTCATTACTGGGTCAATTACTGCCCACGTAATGAGGGAGTTAACCCCCATTATGGAGTATTTTTAGGAGACACGTTTACCCCTTGAAACCTCTATAAATAGCCCAGTTTGCTATGGAAGAGGGGTCAGAAAAATGTCAGATAATTCTTGGTTAAAAGAACTTCGGTTGCAAGCCTTGAAACACCAAGATTTCCAGCTGAAAGAAAGAGAGAGTTCAACTCTTCTAACAACTTGCTGCGTACAAGTTCGTTCTTTACCTACAATCTCTTTAAGATCCTTGGTGGATAGAAGCTGTGTTACTTCGTCTACTATCCAAAGAGAGGATTCCCAAGAAGTCCTGACGTTCACCCGGTCAACGGAAAACAAGATTCACTTTTCATCGCCACATCAAGAACCCAGCACTAAACAAAGGGGAGATTCGAGTTTGAATATCTCCCCTCTCTTGTAAGAGGATTATTGATCCGCTATAACTTTTTTTACAGTCAAATAAAGAATTTACTCCTTGATCTTCAGTTTTTCCTCCACCAAACACTAATGAGGAAGAACATAATGATGAAGAACAACCTAAGACTGAGAATTCAAAGGAAAGTTCTTCTATGGATGCTGAAGTTCTTAAAGGAATTCAAGCTCAGATCGCATCCCTAACCTAAAACCTAAAGGGATGAACTGAAGAAAGTAGGGGCGGTCCGTCCTTACCCCTTAGAATGGGATTCAGTCCCATATCCTCTAAAGTTCAAGCCACCAACGCTGCACTCATATGATGGCAAGAGCTCACCAAATTAGCACATTTACTACTTCTGATCACAGACCGGTAATGTAGTAGGTAATGATGCTATCATGGCCAGACTATTCATTGGCACCCTGAAGAGGGTAGCATTTGACTGGTTTCGAAGCCTTCCTCCATGCTCTATCAATTCTTGGATTGACTTAGAAACTCGATTTCTTTCTCGTTTTTACGAGAACGACACCGAGGTAACTATGTATAAACTCCTCTCCACTGTACAGAGGAAAGGAGAATCTGTCCGTGACTATATTGAGCGGTTCAGAAATTTATCTCTGATGTGCCCAGCAGGGATGCCATTGCCCATGCTCTTTCATACATGTGGGCATAACATCCTGAACCAAGTAGAGATTCGTATGGGAGCTGTCAAAGCCCATACATAGAAGGAATTAGTTGAGCAAGCTGAAATAGCTGAAAAGTCGGCTAAAAAGTTTGAACCATCTACCACTAAAGGCAAATGGAGTTGAATAATAAGGGGCGTGATGACATGACACAATCTTCCAAGTCAAAGGGATAGAGACCATGTCTGTCGAACTGTCAGGGGACGTTCCTCCTAAGACCAAGAAGAGCGGCGTCAATAATCAAGAGTTTAAGTTTCCTCCAAAACAATAATCCTTCAAAGATAAGCAGGTGGTCACAATATTCTATTTACTCCACAAAGGGAACAAATTGAAACTGGCAGAGGCTCAACGCCCTAATGACGTGGTACGTACCAACGATCCCAATTATTGTCTCTTCTATAGGATGGTTCATCATCCTACTAACAAGTGCTTTGTCCTAAAGGACAAAATTCAGGCTTTGGTCGATTCCGAGATTCTAACGCTAAAGTCAGAACAAAAGAAAGTCACTACAAATATGGTGACCCTCGAGTTTGGCAAGACCCCAAAAGTCACAGTTCCTGATGGGTCTTTTCTAATCCCTGAAGCACGGCTGGAAATAAACGATCCTTCAGCTAAATATCAGGAGACTAAGGGTCTCGTTCCCTTGACATTAAAAATAGGGAAAATCATGTGGATACACCCAGACCTTGCCCAAGACAAATAATAGGATTCAAAGAAGTCTAAGTCGAAGGACAAATCTTGCAACGTTATCTCTGTCCTGGCAGATGACGACAATATGACAACAGCTTCTCTTACCAATTCTGAAAGTGAGAGGCATGCTTGCATAACACAGGCCGATGTACCTCAGCTGACGGGTACTCGATCTGAAAAATCATACTTAAAATAGTATGAGCAAACTACTGACGAGAGACAACAACAAACGACGTCGGTACAAGTACCCATACCAGCTCCGGTCCTGACCTCAGGAAAAGAGAAATAGAAAGAAGTCTGGTTTGACCATATCATGAAGAAACCTTCAGGTCTGGGACTTAATATCCCTTTTCGCTTTGGCATATTGGCCCAGCTGGCTAACATCCTTGCTCGTATCACCATACACGAGCTGCTTTGTCTCTCGAAGGAGACAAGAGAAGCACTCAGTGATGCACTGGCTAATTCAGAATCATTTCTGACACATATGCCAGAAGCCCCTAGAGATGACACTCAACCCTCGTGTTCTGAATATCATCATGTCCAGTTGAAGGTACCTGCTATTACTTTCACAGCTGAGGATATACTCCTCAAGGATAATAAACACGATCGACCTTTGTACTATACCGAATACATCGGTTCGATATGTGTCGAAAGGGTACAGGTTGATTCAGGGTTTGCACTCAGTATTATCCCCAAAGGCTCCTCTACTTCCTTGGCATATCGCTGTATCGGTTGTCCATAACCACTATGATGATATACGGTTTTAATGCAGGGAGTAGTCACCCACTTGAAAAGATTCGACTCCGTTGCCAAATCAGAATCTGAAATCAGAAGTGACGTGTTATGTCATTGACGCTGACACTTCATATAACTTATTGTTAGGACGATCTTGGATCCACGCTAACTGGATTGTTCCCTTTACTCTGCACCAATGCTTCAAATATATGGAGGATGATACAATGGTACAAACGGTGTTCGTTGAGAAACAACCGTTCAAAGGGGTGGAAAACTACTTTATTGATGCCTCCTATATCAGGAAATCGGTAAAACATCAAAAGAACCATTGCCTGACAATAACGACAGTGGCAATGAGGCAGATTCAGAGTCTGAAGGAGACATGCTAGCTACTTTAGCCGGTGAACCAATTATAGCATGTTTCAATAATCCTTAATGTAATAATCCCTCTGAGGATGATGATGAATGGGTGATTAATGACAATATTATCTTTGATTATCCTTTGAGTGTCGGATTGTTTGAGTCAGTTGCCAATAGCTCTCTACACATGCCCTTGTATAAATCAAGCATGTCAGGTACATCTGTGGAATGCACGGAAAGGTCCATCTTCGTGATCCCACCATCCAAAAGGAGTCAACCCCCAATAATATTCGGTAGAGCCCAACTACGAAGGTATGAAGTCACAGATTCGAGTTCAGACTCAGAGCCCCCGTAGCTTTTTCATTATGCACGATCAGCACAACATATGATGAGAAAAATGGAATACAGCCTGTAGCGCGAGAGCGGCCTAAATTTCAGAAAACGATGACGTGATTTTCTACGTAATTTCGTACCAAAAGGAAAACTGGCAAATTACTATGATAAAACACGCAGGGGGTTGGGATATGTTACACCTCCACCTTCTACATCGATTCGATCTGAAGACAACAAGCTGATCCCGTCACGCTCTGCCTCTTCCTCCGAGTAGGAGTCAGATGTCAGTGTGGGAGCGATGTTTGAGAATATTTCCATTAACATGACTTCAAGTAGTCATTTGGGGCCTGCAGAAGCTATTGATGCTGAACCATGGGCTCAGCAACTGGATTCCAGTGAGAAAAGCGATTCGAACAACGCGAACCACCTACTGAAGTAAGGTGATTCAGGTTAACTTGGATAGTCATGATCACCCTAAATCCATCTTTATAAGTGAAAGCCTATCACTTACGGAGAAAGAAGAATTGGTTGTACTCGTAAGAAAGTATATCGATGTCTTTGCATGGTATGCCTGGACTTAATCCGCAAGTAGTCATGCATCATCTGAATATCAAGCCTGACGCTAAGCCAGCTAAGCAACAACGACAACGATTTCGCCCGAACATTATGGAAGCTATTGAAGCCAAAGTCCATAAACTCATCGCATGTGGTTTCATATGGGAGGAACAACATCCAGATTGGGTTGCTAACATTGTTTCTGTTCTTAAGAAGAATGAAAAAATTTGGATCTATATTGACTACCGCGATCTCAATACAGCTTGCCCTAAAGACGAATTCCCATTGCCCATCACCGATATCATGATTGACAATTCCTGCGGATTCAAAAGAACGTCTTTCATGGACGGCTTTTCAGGGTATAATCAAATTAAGATGTACCCAGCGGATGAGAAGCATACTTCATTCCAGACACTATTGGGGGTATACTGCTATACCGAGATGCTCTTCGGGTTGAAGAACGTGGGAGCAACTTATCAACGTGCAATGAGTACAATTTTCTGTGACCACCTCCGAAAGACGGTAGAATGTTATGTCGACGATATTGTTGTCAAAAGTCGCGATAAGAATGATCATCTGTGGACTTGAGAACAATATTCGATATAATGCGAGCTCATCGACTAAAAATGAATCCGACAAAATCCTTCTTGCGGGTTCGAGTGGCAAGTTCTTGGGATTCATTGTCACGTCAAAAGGGATCCATCTTGACCCGAAACAAGTCAAAGCTATCCAAAACGCGCATCCACCTAAGAATCTCAAAGAGCTTAGGGGCCTGCAAAGCAGACTAGCCTATATCAGAAGGTTCATCGCAAATCTCTCAGGCCGCTGTCAACCACTCACCCGGCTCATGAAAAAGGGTGTCTCTTTTGTATGGGATCAAACCTGTCAAGAAGCTTACAAGGATATCAAAAGATACATCACTAAACCTCCAGTTTTGGTGGCTCGCACATCAGGAAAACCTTTCCTGCTTTATGTGAGAGCTATGGACCATTTTCTCGGTGCTCTGCTTGCTCAAAAGAACGATGACGGCCACGAACAGGCTATTTATTATCTGAGCAGGACCCTGATGGGGGCTGAATCTCGCTATAACCCTATTGAGAAGGAATGCTTAGCTCTTATCTTTGCTATTCAAAAGACGCGACATTACTTGTTTGGCCAAACCATACATGTCATTTTCAGAGTGAATCCTTTGCGTCTCCTCATGATGAAACCAGGATAAATTCAAGATTAGCTAAGTGGGCCCTCCTTCTTTCTCAGTTTGACATGCTCTTTGTCCCTCAGAAGGCAGTTAAGGTCAGGCGCTTTCTGAGTTCCTGGCTGCTCATCTGGTTCTGGAAAGCTCAAAACTTTATGAAGATATTCCAGATGAGGTTTTCGAATCTAATATAACTTCAGAGGATGAAGTATGGATTTGATGGAGCATCAAGAATAGGCACTAAAGGCAAGATCATTGTTGGTGTGGGGATTGTATTTATCTCACCACAAAACCATGCCCTTCCTAGGGCATTTTCATTGACGGAACCATGTTCCAACAATGTGGCGGAATATAACGCTTTACTCATTGGCCTTCAGCTCGCCCATGAAATGGGGGTACGATACCTCGAAGCTTATGGTGATTCAAAACTGATTATTTATCAGGTTAAAGGAGAATATGAGATTCGCCACGGAGATTTGGTACCTTATTATCATGCAGTCATCAAAATGGCTAATTTATTTGATGGCTTTTATATTGGCCATGTGTCCCAATCCCAAAATGTTGGCCCAAGAGGTTACACTCTCTTGTTTTGTGTTTTGATGATGATAAACCAAATAAGAGCTATTTGGTACTAATGAGTTCATTCAAGATAAGTTTCAGGGTTTGTACCATGCTTGGAGACCATTGGCTTTGCTTTTGCAAGAACTTCTAAGTTTCACATAGCAAGGAAGGCAAATTGCACAATCAAGGAAGGATCATAGAAGAGAAGGCACTAGCAAGGCATTGGATGGCTCAAAGACTTGAAGATTGCTCAAGAAGTCTTTAAATTATTTTATTTTTAGTTTTTATAGTTTGTTAAAGAATAGTGGATAGGTTGAAGCTCTATCACACACGTTTTTGCGCACATGTTCAATCCAAATGTTTTCCTATAATTTATACAAAAATATTTTGCATACAAGATTTTGCCTACAGATATATATTTATGTTTTATACTAATCCCTGTTCAAAAGTATTTTTATCAAAATCTTAATCTTTTCTTAAATTCCTTCTAAGTCTGATTTTGACCAGTTCCGGTCGACCGGCCGGTCGACCGAATCTGTGTCAGGTTATACCGGTCGACCGTCCCAGTCGACCGAGGTCCTGGCAGATGCACGTATCCGTGTGCATGTCTGTCGGTCGACCGGGGCGGTCGACCGGACTATAGTTTTTTTGCTCTCTGGTTTTTCCGATCGACCGGCGGTCGACCGTATGCCTGTAACGGTCATAATTTTGAACTTGCGGTCGACCGCACCGGTCGACCGATCTGACCGTTTGAACAGTAACGGGCAGATTTTTAAGAGCTGTTTTATTTTGTCTTTTGTGTTTAAAATTTGTATTAAGGATTTATTTCAAATCTAATATTACTTAATTAGCCTTAAGTTTGTTTTTAGCTCTTAACCTAGCCCTCTCCTATAAATAGGGGTGATTGGGGAGAGATTCATTACAACATTTTTTGCTACAAAATTCAAAAGTTTAAGGCTTTCAAAAGTTCTTGGTTTTTGTGCTAAATTCTCTCAATTTTCTGAAGGGTTTTTCAAAAGATTTTCTCTGATTTCAATTTCTTTTCCTTACACACAAAAGAGCTTCAATTCTACTCATTATTCTCTAAGGACCTTTGTAAGGGAAGAGATTTTTGAAAGAGAGAGTTTGTGGTCTTGTGACTACTCAGAGATTCTTGTGATTGTAATTGTGGAGTTGGGTACTCCGGTTGTAATTGTTCTTTGTGATAGTGGAAGTAGCTAGAATCCTTCTGGGGAAGGCGGGGAGTAGAGCTGGGTGCTCGAACCTCGATAACATATCCTTGTGTTTGCGATTGGTTTACTTTCTTGCACTCTTTACTTTACTATACTTGCTCTTATTCTTGCTCATCATAATCATTGTCATATTTACTTGCTTGCATTCATCTTGTGAATCTTGATTGGTAATTGTTGTAGCTTTAAATTTTTAATTTGCCCTTTGATTAGCATTGTCACCTATTCACCCCCCCTCTAGGTGACTTTTCAATTGGTATCAGAGCTTGGACTCTAGGTTTTGGCTTAACATCCATAGAGAGATCCTTAAAACTTGCTAATCAACATTTTCATTTCATTCATTCATCACTAGTAAACATGGCCGACAACATTAAATCCCCACCTAAATTTGATGGACTCAATTTCCCAATTTGGAAGGTTAGGATGACTATATTTTTGCAATCTTTGGGTAGCTTAGTAGCCAAGTCCTTGACCAAACCCTATGAAGCACCCGATGGTGATGAGAGCACTTGGACCGACCTTGACTTTAAACTATATGAGGCTAACTCCAAGGCCCAAAACTCCCTATTAACCGCCTTGAATGAGGATGACCTTACACGGGTAATTCATTGCCAATCCGCCTATGAGATTTGGCAACACTTATTGGTCACACACGAGGGGACTTCACAAGTCAAGAGAGCTAAGATAGATCTCTTGAGGTCCCAATATGAGTCATTTAAAATGCTTGATGATGAGTCTATTGATAGTATGGCTACAAAGTTTACTAAAATCACTAATGGTCTTTCTTCCTTAGGTGATGACATCTCCAACGATCAAAAGGTGCGGAAAGTAATTCGGGCTCTTCCTTCATCATGGGAGATCAAGGCCACCACCTTGAAGGAGTTGAACGACAAGGACGAGATGGACCTCATTAGTCTCATTGGGAACCTAAAGACCCATGAGATGGAGAAGAAGGCAAGAGAATAGGCCACTACTTCAAAGAAGAAATCCATAGCCTTCAAGACTTTATCCACCAATGATGACGATGAAGATGACGAAGAAGAAGATGAGGAGCTTACTCTACTTGTTCGCAACGTCAAGAGGATGTACCGGAAGAACAAGCTCAACTTCCGGAGAAAATTTGAAGGCAAAGAGGAGCGGAAGATCATATGCTACAATTGCCGCAAACCCGGACATATCATGGCGGATTGTCCGGAGTTCAAGAAGAAAATGACTTCCTCCTTCAAGCCAAAGAAGCCGGAGGAAAAGAAAGCTTACAAAGCTACGTGGGATTCGGAAAGCGAGTCCGAAGAGGAGGTGGATCAAGCTAATATGTGTTTCATGGCAAACACACCCAAGGTAACCCCTCAATCCCTTGATGATGAAGATGATGATGTAAGTAAGGAAGTTCTAGTGCATGCTTTTGTAGAACTTTCTGAAACTTATGATAACAAGAAACTTGAATGCATAAAATTACAAAAAGAAGTTGCTTTTCTTAAGAATGAACTTGCTATGGTTTCTAAAGAAAAGGATAATATTTCTTCTAATCTCATTTCTATACGAAAAGAATTTAATGCCTACAAAGTTTCTTGTAAAGCAAAATCTCCTATTATTGATGAACAAGAAATTTCTTCCTTTAAATCAAAAATGAATGATTTTGAAAAAGTTTTAAATGATTGTGCTTTTAATACCAAGAAACTTGAGAACATGTTTTCTAAAAAGCACACTTCACATGCTAACACTTCACAAGCTAAGAATTCTCATGCTCACACCACTCATGCTAAAGTTTCTCATGCTCACAAATCACACACTCACTATGCTTTTAAATATGGTAGAGTGTATAGATGCACATATTGTGGTAAAAATGGACATTTAGCTAAGTTTTGCTATGATCAACTAAATAGAACAAATAATCTTGTTTGGGTTCATGACACTAACCCTAGAGGACCCAAGAAATGTGGGTACCAAAATCAAGTCTTAAATTGTTTGATGTAGGTACACACCAAAGCTCCAAGACGTAGGGAGCGGTGGTACCTTGATAGTGGTTGTTCAAGACACATGACATGGGACATCAACAACTTCACAACCCTATCAAGGTACATGGAAGGTGGCACCGTCACCTTCGGGGATGACTCCAAAGGAACTATCATCGGTATAGGTAACATTCAAATTGGTGCATCTCCTATTATTGAGAATGTTGTTTTAGTAGATGGTTTAAAACATAATTTGCTTAGCATTAGTCAACTTTGTGACCGTGGACTTAAAGTTATTTTTGATGATTCCTCTTGCAAGATTTTTAATGTTAAATCTAATGATTGTATTCTTACCGGTTTTCGTGATAATAATGTTTATATTATTGACATGCTTAATTTAGATTGTTCTACTAAATGCTTGAATGCTTTTGATGAAAATTCTTGGCTTTGGCATAGAAGACTAGGACATGCATCTTTTGACCATATTTCTAGGATTAATTCAAAGGAATTGGTGAAGGGTATACCTTGCTTGAATTTTGAGAAAGACCGCATTTGTGGTGCGTGCCAACTTGGGAAACAAACCAAGTCTTCCTTTAAACCAATCAAGGATATCATGTCAACTAGGCCTTTAGAATTAATTCATATGGATCTTTTTGGACCAACTAAAACTAAGAGTTTAAATGGAAGTAGATTTGCATTTGTTTTGGTTGATGATTTTTCCCGTTTTACTTGGGTTTTTTTTTTGCAAAATAAAGATCAAACTTTTTCTCATTTTAAGATTTTTCGAAAAAGAGTTGAAAAAGAAAAGGGTTTTCCGATTTTGAGAATAAGGAGTGATAGAGGTGGTGAGTTTATTAACCAACTCTTCATGACTTATTGTGATGAAAAGGGAATTAAGCATGAAATGTCTTGTCCTAGAACTCCACAACAAAATGGAGTTGTAGAAAGGAAAAATAGAACACTTCAAGAGATGGCTAGGACAATGATAAGTGAGTATGATCTCCCTCAATATTTATGGGCCGAGGCCGTAAACACCGCATGCTATATATCGAATCGTATTTATTTATGCAAAAATTCTTCAAAAACTTCTTTTGAAATGTATCATTCTAGAAAACCAAATGTTGCATATTTCAAAGTTTTTGGATGCAAGTGTTTTGTTTTAAATACTAAGGATAATTTGGGTAAATTTGATGCTAAGGCTTATGAAGCTATCTTTGTTGGATATTCTTCTACTAGCAAAGCATATAGAGTTTTCAATAGATCTACACTTACCGTAGAAGAATCCATGCATGTTAAATTTGAAGAGACTAATGTGGTTGTTGAGAATGTTGTAGAAATTAAACCATTAGGTGAAGACATGGAGAGACTATCCTTGAAGGACTCACCCGCTCAAGAAGAAAAGCTAGACCCTATTGGTGAAGTTCAAGAGGATAAGGAGGAAAGCTCTCAACCGCTTCCTAAAGCTTGGAGATACGCTACAAATCATCCGAAGGAGCTCATCTTGGGTGATGCATCTAGAGGAGTCACTACGCGCTCCAAACTCCATGACCTATGTGGTAACTTTGCTTTCATTTCTCATTTTGAACCCAAAGGCATTCTCGAAGCCGAGACGGACCCATATTGGTTGCTTGCCATGCAAGAGGAACTCAATTAATTTGAGCGCAACCAAGTTTGGCACCTTGTTCCTAAGCCCCACGATAGACCAATAATTGGTACTAAGTGGATCTTTAGAAACAAGATGGATGAGTCCGGAAATGTTATTAGGAATAAAGCTAGGTTAGTGGCCCAAGGTTACACTCAAGTTGAAGGAATTGACTTTGAGGAGACCTTTGCACCCGTAGCACGGCTTGAAGCCATACGGATGACACTAGCTTTTGCATGTTTTAAAAATTTTAAACTTTTTCAAATGGATGTAAAAAGTGCATTTTTAAATGGTTTTATTAATGAAGAAGTTTATGTTGCTCAACCTCCCGGTTTTGTTGATCATGTTCATTCCGATTTTGTTTTTAAACTTGATAAAGCTTTGTATGGATTGAAACAAGCTCGAAGAGGTTGGTATGAAAGGCTTTCTAGTTTTCTCATTTCAAATGATTTTGTTAAAGGCAAAGTAGACACAACTCTTTTTACTAAGCATGTTGAAAATGATATTTTAATTGTGCAAATTTATGTTGATGATATAATTTTTGGATCTACTAATGAGTTTTTGTGCAAGGAGTTTGAAAAGGTAATGCAACTAGAATTTGAAATGTCTTCCATGGGTGAGCTTAATTTCTTTCTTGGACTCCAAATCAAGCAATTGCAAGACGGAACCTTCATTAACCAAGCCAAGTACGCAAAGGAGCTAGTAAAGAAGTTTGGGCTTGAAGGATCAAAGGCTTGCAACACTCCAATGGCAACTACAACCAAGCTTGATAAGGACGATCAAGGTAAAAATGTTGATATTAAATTATATAGAAGCATGATAGGAAGTCTTTTATATTTAACGGCAAGTAGGCCGGATATCATGTTTAGTGTGTGTCTTTGTGCTAGATTTCAATCGTGTCCTAAAGAGTCTCATCTTATTGCGGTAAAAACGCATTATTCGTTATATAAAGGGCACAATTGGAATGGGTCTTTGGTATCCGAAAACTAGAGATTTTTCAATGACTAGTTATTCGGATGCCGACTATGCGGGTTGTAGAGTAGATAGAAAGAGTACTAGTGGGACATGTCAATTTCTTGGTAATTGTCTTGTTTCATGGTCCTCTAGGAAGCAAAATTCCGTAGCTCTCTCAACCGCCGAGGCGGAGTATGTTGCCGCGGGGGCTTGTTGTGCACAAGTCCTTTGGATGAAACATACTCTCCTTGATTTTGATTTGCACTTTGATCATATAAAAATATTTTGTGATAATACTAGTACTATACACATGACTAAGAATGCAAATCAACATAGTAAGACCAAGCACATTGAGATTAGATATCACTTTCTTAGAGATCATTTTGAGAAAGGTGATATAGATATTGATTATGTTTCCACGGATTTACAACTAGCCGATATTTTCACTAAACCTCTTGATTTTGCTAGATTTTCGTTTATTTGTGGAGAACTTAATGTTTGTATTATTGAATAGACATGTTTTTCATAACCCTTTTTGATGTATGACAAAAAGGGGGAGAATAAGTTTACATGGACAAAAATAAGTTCATTTGGTCTTGGTTCCATATGAATTTATATGTTTTGGTATTATAAGTTTTAGTCATGAGTTTTGCGTTTCATGAATTTGAGAACTCTTGTATTTTGTGTTTTATTGGTATTGTTTCAATTTGGTTTCAATTGACATCAAGAGTATGTTTTTGTGTTTTTAATAAATGCTTGTGTTTTTCATATAGCATAATTTGAGGGGGAGTCTTCTCCTCCCCCATATTTTTTTATTTATAGCCTATTTGTTTTGTCATCATCAAAAAGGGGGAGATTGTTGGCCCAAGAGGTTACACTCTCTTGTTTTGTGTTTTGATGATGACAAACCAAATAAGAGCTATTTGGTACTAATGAGTTCATTCAAGATAAGTTTTAGGGTTTGTACCATGCTTGGAGACCATTGGCTTTACTTTTGCAAGAACTTCTAAGTTTCACATAGCAAGGAAGGCAAATTGCACAATCAAGGAAGGATCATAGAAGAGAAGGCACTAGCAAGGCATTGGATGGCTCAAAGACTTGAAGATTGCTCAAGAAGTCTTTAATTATTTTGTTTTTAGTTTTATAGTTTGTTAAAGAATAGTGGATAGGTTTGAAGCTCTATCACACACGTTTTTGCGCACATGTTCAATCCAAAATGTTTTCCTATAATTTATACAAAAATATTTTGCATACAAGATTTTGCCTACAGATATATATTTATGTTTTATACTAATCCCTGTTCAAAAGTATTTTTATCAAAATCTTAATCTTTTCTTAAATTCCTTCTAAGTCTGATTTTTGACCAGTTCCGGTCGACCGGCCGGTCGACCGAATCTGTGTCAGGTTATACCGGTCGACCGTCCCAGTCGACCGAGGTCCTGGCAGATGCACGTATCCGTGTGCATGTCTGTCAGTCGACCGGGGCGGTCGACCGGACTATAGTTTTTTTGCTCTCTGGTTTTTCCGGTCGACGGGCGGTCGACCGTATGCCTGTAACGGTCATAATTTTGAACTAGCGGTCGACCGCACCGGTCGACCGATCTGACCGTTTGAACAGTAACGGGCAGATTTTTAAGAGCTGTTTTATTTTGTCTTTTGTGTTTAAAATTTGTATTAAGGATTTATTTCAAATCTAATATTACTTAATTAGCCTTAAGTTTGTTTTTAGCTCTTAACCTAGCCCTCTCCTATAAATAGGGGTGATTGGGGAGAGATTCATTACAACAATTTTTTTCTACAAAATTCAAAAGTTTAAGGCTTTCAAAAGTTCTTGGTTTTTGTGCTAAATTCTCTCAATTTTCTAAAGGGTTTTTCAAAAGATTTTCTCTGATTCCAATTTCTTTTCCTTACACACAAAAGAGCTTCAATTCTACTCATTATTCTCTAAGGACCTTTGTAAGGGAAGAGATTTTTGAAAGAGAGAGTTTGTGGTCTTGTGACTACTCAGAGATTCTTGTGATTGTAATTGTGGAGTTGGGTACTCCGGTTGTAATTGTTCTTTGTGATAGTGGAAGTAGCTAGAATCCTTCTGGGAAGGCGGGGAGTAGAGCTGGGTGCTCGAACCTCGATAACATATCCTTGTGTTTGCGATTGGTTTACTTTCTTGCACTCTTTACTTTACTATACTTGCTCTTATTCTTGCTCATCATAATCATTGTCATATTTACTTGCTTGCATTCATCTTGTGAATCTTGATTGGTAATTGTTGTAGCTTTAAATTTTTAATTTGCCCTTTGATTAGCATTGTCACCTATTCACCCCCCCCCTCTAGGTGACTTTTCACAAAATACTAAGGCTGACGCTCTGGCTGCACTAGCAGCAACATTAGCCTTAACGATTGACACAACATATCATCTAACAGTGGCTACTCGACACCTTATTTGTCCTAAACATGTGTTGAAAATCAAGGAAGTCCATATCACCTCGACGGGGTTTGAACCAAGAGATTGGCGATTTTCCCTTTTTGACTATGCTTTGTATGATATATTACCGGATGACCCTAAAGAAGCAGCTTCTATTAGACGAAGGACTCTCTTTTTCTACTATGATCCAATAGTAAAAATACTCTACCGTCGCTCATATGACGGTATCCTCCTCCGTTGCCTTTCTAATTCAGAGGCACAAAAAGTACTTAAAGAGACGCACGACGATATATGCGGAGCTTATCAACCAGGTCCGAAGCTTAAAGATCGATTGCACAGGCTTGGATATTATTGGCCAACCATGATAGCCGATGCCATCAAATATACACAAAGGTGTAAAGCCTGCCAAATTCATGCGGACTTTATACATCAACCTCCAGAGCTACTTCATCTGACTGCTGCTTCGTGGCCATTCAACGCATGGGGAATCGATGTCATAGGGCCTATCAACCCCTCATCAATAAAAGGTCATCGGTTTATCTTAGCAATAACTAATTACTTTTTAAAGTGGGCAGAGGCTATACCACTTGTTGAAGTTAAAACTTCCAATGTGGTTAATTTTATCAAACACCATGTCATCCATCGATTTGGTGTTCCTAGGAAGATTATCCACGATAATGGTCCCCAATTTGTAAGCTAGGTATTCTATCGGTTCTGTGATAAGACCAAATTCAGAATGTGGCATCCACCACTTATAACCCCGCTGCTAATGACTTGGCTGAAGCATTCAACAATATAATTATCAAGCTACTCAAAAAATTTATTCATCGCATAAGCGAGACTGGAATAAGAAGCTTGGTGAATGTCTTTGGGCCATTGAACTACAGTTCAGACCCCGACAGGCAATACACCTTTTTCTCTGGTATACGGGTGTGAAACAGTTATACTATTAGAAATCTAGATGTCGTCATTACGAGTCACCTTGATGACCAGAATGACAAAGGAGGACAATGATCGGTTACGTCTTCAAGAGCTCAAAGCCCTAGATGAGAAGCGACTACAAGCTCAACAACATATTGAGTTGTATCAAGCGCGAATCTCAAAGGCCTTCAATAAGAAGGTTAAGCAAAGGGTTTTCTAGAAAGGAGATTTGATTTTAGCCGTCAGATGACCAATGATTATGACGCACAAAACCAAAGGCAAATTGCAGCCCAAATGGGAAGGACCATTCGTGATAGAAACAATCTATTCAAATGGAGCAAATCGCCTTATAACCCCAAACGGTGATACACTCATGATGCCAATCAACGGCAGGTTCTTAAAGAAGCATTATCCTTGATAGGATCCTTCTTATGATCAAGTTAACATTACACCTCTGATCAAGACCTTCAGATCCAGGATACTTAGAAAGAGCGCTCCTCTCTTTCTCTAGCGGGATTATACTGCCATAAACCAGTGTCAAGCCGATCAAACATCGATTTCATCAAAGAAGAAGCAAGGTTATGAACTTTTATTTTTAACCTTATCACTCTTCTCTAATTCATTGTCAACTAGTGTCAAGCCGATCGAACACCAGTGACGTTGAAGAAGAAACAAGGTGTCAAATTGTTTTAGCCTTGTCACTCTTCTCTAAGTATATAAACATGTACCCATCTCCAACTTAGAAGAATTGGTCATATTTTGAAGTCAAGCATGTCTAAGCAACAGTTTCAGGCAGATGGTTTATGATGGCATACCTCCCTACTCCTGTTCGATCGATCGAAGCTCGACCCAACCACAAAAGGTCCGACCAAACAAATGAGTTTATCTGATGGCTTATCAAGCCAAACTCATTGAAGGAGGTTCGTGATGCATTCTCTTGCAGAACCTTTCCACTGTTTTCACGTTCATATCAAGATGTGGTGACCGACCAAATGGTGACCGATCGAATGACAAACACGAATTAGTTTATCTGATGGCTTATCAAGCCAAGCTCATTGAAGAAGGTTCGTGACGCATTCTCTTACAGAACCTTTCCACTGTTTTCATGTTCATATCAAAACATGGTGACCGAACGAATAAGAGATTAAAGGAGTTTAGGTGATAACTTTTCAAGCCGAACTCATTGAAGAAGGTTCGTGACGCATCTTTCTGCAGAATCTTTCCAATATGGAAACAAGATCTTTAGATAAAGACCTCGCGAAATTCATCCCCAACTCACCTACAGAGTAAAAATCCAGGGAGGTATTATGTTACTCGAAGTAACAAAATGATCCAATGCCTCTAACGACTAAGGATAGAGGAAAATGTTGGCTCTTAAGACCAATATAAGTCCTCGATAACTCATCATACTGAGGGGAATTGCATGGCTAGACCAACTCAAACTGTAGTTGGTAAAGGCATATCAAATCTGTTGACAGCTGAGGATTTGCTAAAAATTCTAAGGGACCTGTTCCCATTTGATTCCTCTCCAAAATCACTTACCAATTCCCGTCCATGGAATGGTAGGACCATATAAGAACGTATTCATTTCCCTAGGGGAATGACGAGTCAAACCTATCATGTTAACAGTAAACCTCTGATGGTAAGTCTCTAACCTACTCCCCGGTGGATAAAACTAACATCCCTGCGAATCTGTTCAATATCCCTAGCAAATTAAAACTCCATCCTTGTCATGATGAGATTCATATTCTTAGCTCCCCAGTGAGTCTCTAATAGATCCTCTTCAAAGTCTATTATTTTCCTCTCAGTCACCAATTGACTTTTTTGGGTGTCACGTTAACAATACATCTCTGACAATTTCTTTCAAAAAAAATATCCAAAGGAGATATCAATTTTCCACAGAATTTATGATCAAACCTTATTTCCCCGATGGGATTATTTCTTTTACTGTTATGTCCAGCTTGTCACCTTTGGACAGTAGAAATCTTGAGATTGGTGGTTTCTCAATCGGTTATGTCCATATTACCTCTGAATCGACAGGTAACCAAGTCTTATCTTTCAGTCCAGTAGGAACTATCTCTTTGTCGTTATGTCCAGTTCGTCACCTCTGAACGGCAGGGTTCTGAGTCTAGCAACTCCCAATCGGTTATGTCCATATTACCTCTGAACCGACGGATACCTAGATATCTCTCTCTCTTATGGTACTTCAACTGTCATGTCCAGTTCACCACCTTTGAACAGATGAGTCCATAACTTTGTTCTCCTTCTCTCAATCAAGGTCAGGAGCTCTTGTTGTCATGTTAACATTAAAACTCTGAATAGCAGATTGCGAATCTGAGGTCCCTTAGTTGGTCATGTCCAGTCAATCACCTCTGAACCAACAGGAGTCCAGATTCAATCTATCTCTATAGTCCCTGATGGACTAGCTGCCAAGTTAATACGACTACCTCTGGCAGCGGATCTGAAGTTTAGTGTGTCTTAGTCTATCACCTCTGAATAGACGGGTCCCTAAATTGGGTTCACCTCCATTTTGTCATCATATCTAGATCATCACCTCTGAATGGTAAAATTTCTCATAGCTAGTTTGTCACTTTTAATTGGCAAATCCTATGCTTCATTTGTCTTAGTTCAGTAGGAACTACATAGGTTGTGGTATCTAATTTATCATAACCTATTCACAAATCTGATGATCTTTAATCCGTTATGTTAATATTTACCTCTGAACAGTAAAGATCGTCATGCTCACTCTTTTCTATCCTCACCTCAACATGATTTGAGTCGAGTCATTTTTCAAACTTATAACTAATTCTATCAGCTCACCATCTCTGACTAGATTAGTTATACCATTATTTTCTTTCTTTTTGAGGATTGTAGTACAACTTGAAAGTAAGAATTGCAGAAGATAAAATAAGTTGGAAGCACAATAGAGGAGTCAAATAAAATTACTTTTTATTGATTCAAAAGGGGGGATACATGGATTATAAGCTAGAGGCTGCTTCATAAGACTTGATCCGTTCTTCAAGGATGGCCAGCCTGTTCTTCCTCTCCTCAGCAGCTCTGATGAATGCTTGTGATCTCAACTCGGCCTCATTAAAGTTTACTGTCTGGGACGGACAAGCCTCAATTTCAGCTAAAGTTACCCTCTGTGCTAGCTCCTGTTGCAGGACTTCATCATTCTGGGCCTTGAGCTGCTCTACCCGAGCGATCTCCTCAAGACGCACCGGTTCAGTCATGGACAGAAGAAGATTGGCTCTCTTGATCATCTCTTTGGCCTTCTCAATCTTATCCTCAGTGTCGAGAAGAGCACTATTAGAAGCATCTATGGCATCTCCAATTTCTACTTTCCTTGTCTCCAAGGAGTTTAAATCTGAAGATATTGCCTTGCTTCTTCCTGTGCTGCAAGAAGAGCTTCACGCATTTGAGTAGCAAGACGTTCAAGCTGTTTATTAACTGAGGAGTCCAAATCTGAATTGCTGAGATGGCGCCATTCATCTACATCCCTCTCAAGCCTCTCCACCAGAAGCTTCAATGCAGCAGCCTGGTCATCCCCTCCAAACTCTCGAATGCTTTCAATATTTTGAGAGAGGACCACCTTTAAAGCAGAAAATGAGGTGGTTGAGTCCTTCAAGACCAGAGTAACAGATCGCTTCAGGATTTTATAAAAGCTATCAACCATCTCGGCCACAAATTCTTTCTCGGTTTCATCTACTCTCGGTGAGCGATAATACCTGAAGACAAAGCTTCCACCAGCTTCACTGTCATAACGGTAGAGGAAATGACAGAAGCACTGGCCGGAGAAAGGTGAAGGATCACCGGTGATCTAGAAGGAGTCCTCATTGAAACTAGTACACTAGCCACGATGGAAGTAGGGTTGGTGACTATTTCAGGAAGAACTGGCTCAACAACCAGTGTCGGAGACATAGGGCTGGTAATTACCTTCAGCCTAGTGGTTGTCAGGATAGGCAGCGTCAAAGAAACCATCCGCATCTCACCTACCGATCCAGCTGGGAGTGAGATTGATTCTATGGCCACTGTCTCCTCAGCCTCTTTAACTCCACCGGCAGGCTCAAGTTGATAAGATGGCAAGTCGTGATACAAGGCATCCAACTCGGTAACGTCCATTGCGGCTGAAGTACTTGCCTCACTCTTGATTCCTTCAGAAGATCAGCTGGTCCCCTTAAAGTTGATACACCCAACGGTGGAACGCTTGTGAAAAGACTTTGTTGAAACAAGACATAACGAATATCAGGAGAGAATTGCTTACAAGAGATCAAAGTATTACCAAGAGGCGATACCGCCTCAACTGCCTCAACAACAGTCTCTCTCTGGACTTCCTCGACGGCAACGCTAATCCCGCCAGACTCTATAGAAAAGATTTTGGCAGATGAAGGAGGGCGTACGGCTCGCCTTCGCTCGCCAAAGCCTCTGTGGTCCATCCTATAGAGCTTGAGGCCATTGAACTCTCTTTCGAGGTCCCAGCACCCGAAGGACCAACATCAGCCGCGTCACCTCCGGAATCTTTTGAGACGACGAAGTAGCTAGCCTCATCACCTTCCTTATAAGTAAACAGGGGATCATAATAATCCCCCTGTTCTTCTGCAGCCTCGGCTCCCTGTTCTCCTACAGCCTCGGCTACTGATTCTCTTGCAGTCTCGGTTCCTGAATCATAGGATAAACAAATGAGCTGTATGAAATATATAAGTACATGACAGAAAAATGAGTGATACTGGTCTTACCCAGATCGAGAATAGCTTTATCAATCGTTTGCTTTTGCGCCAATAGTTTAATAACTAACGGGGCAGGAGGATGAGGCACTACAGCTGATTCGCCCTCTGCAATAATGGTGGGAGAGTAGCGAGAGGCTCCTTCACTACCCTCTTCCTACGGGATCCACCTTGTCACTTTCGTTTGAAGTGGACATTGGGATCTTCTTCCTCCACGTCTTCCACCTCCACGTCTTCTGTAGGGGCTGCGCCTACCCCTCTAAGAGCATCTGGTGGAATCTCAGCACCTGCGTCTCCTTCAAAGTGGGGACTTTCCGTGTCAGAAGCCTCACTATCAGGCAGTGGCGATGAACTCCGGAAGGCCTGGCAACCCTTTTGCCCTCACCCTTCTCGGTGACTTTTCGCTTCAGCCGCTGAGGGATCAGCTTCACGCCAAAAGAGTTAACAGAAAATCTGGTTGGCGTGGAGTTTGAAGTTCTATATCACTGACAGAACTCTAAAGTCATCAGTAGATTTGGGGTCTTCAATGGCATGCACAGCCGTGCCTCAGTACAGCCAGCAATGAAGAACCGCCAGGCATGAGCACCGTCAATGAGGCTCCCCGTGAAGACCAGCCTGGTGTTCAGGTTACCAACATAGAGTTGGTCATACCCGCACTGATGAACAAATCGACTCGGGACATAAGGCCCCAAATAGCAGTTATCCCCGCTCATGTACACCAGATAAGATGGTCGGATGTTAACCAACCATTCGAAGATTTTTCGGCTCAGCGACGTCTTCCCATCTCCTACATCCTTGAATTCTTTGCCATAGCCCGCATCACGGATATAAGAAAAGCACCGGAAGAGACAATAGACGTCGTACCGACACAGCAGCTTGCGGACCGCGGCCACATAGTCTATAGCCATGAAGATCCCTCAAATCGATAGAGAAGTGCCATTCGAACACCTTCTGGAGGCTCTTCACCAGTTGAATAATAGCTGGGCAGTGAAGAGCGAACCATGCCATCAAATAGGTGTATGGCAAGTCGATTATTGGGTTTGGTCCGTCATGAGGCAAGATAGTGCCCTTCCCCCTTTTCGTCATTGGTGGCTAACAAAAAGCCTCCGTCAATGCACAAAGGCCCCACTGAATACAACACACCATTGCCAGGAGAAGTCCAAGGGAGTGACCGTGGACTGGACGAACGGACGACAATAAGACAGTCGGAAGAACGACATCGCTAGAAAGAGATGGCACCACACATCCCTTCAACCAAACCGATAAAAACCTGACCAAAAGTGCTTTCTGGATATCGATCGATGGGCCTGATGATGGAAAATCCTGAGAATGTCACCCTTCTCATAGATACCATCATCTCTTCCAAGACCATATCTCCCTGAGAATGTTCTTGTATCCTCCAGAAAATGTCATCAGCTGCAACCCCGCGATGAGCCGCTTCTCAGGAGCATCTTCAAAGTTGGGGAATAAATAATTCCCCCAGCTCTTCGAACTGCTCGAAGCCCCTTATGGCTCTCATGCATACTCGAGCAGATGTAAAAATGGCACATAAATTCCCGGTAAGCCTCGAACAGGGCGGGCTCCTGCTTCTCCAGAAGTGTCAATTCCACCTCGCATGGGAAGTATTCTTCATAAGGGAGAGATCCCATTGGTAGAGCAGAGACTTCCCACATCTCATGCAAAGTCAAACCCAATTCGCCTACAGGGGTAAAGAAAGTCCCTGTAGTTGGACAGTATAACTCAAAGATGGCATAGAAGTTCGCTACACTCATCTGGATGCCATAGCAGGTTACCGGGACAGTCTCGTAAAGTCCCAACCTCTCCAAATCCTCTTCAAAATGGGCCAAGACGTATAGGGTCAAGTCCTTCTACCAGGACTTGGGGGGATGAATCCAGTCTGGGGTCCTGAAATCAGTTGCAGGATAGTTGCCATGGACTTTGAAGAATTGATTTCCAAAAGTCTGAGCCATAGCGGGATTTTCCCTACCAGGATGTCTTGGAGAACATTTCCAGGGTGGAGGCCCAATATACAGCGAGGAGGACCTGCTCTTATATAACCGGGAGACATGGCTATCAATTTACCTACATGAACGGAGTCAGTGGTCCGAGTCACTTGCCACTTCATCTTCCGAGGCCTCGTCACGCATTGGAAGAAAGACAACGGGAAATGACGCTTGCTAGATAGGAGGTAATACTTCTCGCCATCCAGATTGAAAATCCACTGCCCTTCCCCAGCAAGCAGCTGATGATCGGTGTCTAGCGCTGCATCCCCAAACATGAAGCCGGGCTTCCTATAAATTTTTCGGTCACAATCCTCAGGGGAGCAGTAGTTAAGATGCTCCTCATAGTACACTGATCTCCGACGTGGATCAGGGCATCCCGGCCGAGAGCACTCCGCTCGCTGAATAATGAGGCTTGCCCCTAGAATTGCAGGCTAACATTTCTATCTAGTCCCCTGGCTGTTCCAAAGAGACTATTCAAAGGACCCGGAGTATAATGCACTGCAAAGCAAGAAAAAACTATAAAGAAAAGGAAAGCTAAAGCAAAAAAAAATTGTTAAGGCATAACTTTGCTCTTCGAGCGAAGCTAGACTAGCATTAGCTTCGTCCTGAAGCTTAGCTTCGCACTCTACACGAAGGCAGAGTGCAGAACATCTCTAAGTGTTAGCTTTGCTCCGGAAGCTTAGCTTTGTGTTCTGCCGCTGAACAGAATGCGAAAAAGCCTCAAAGGCTAACTTCGCTGGAAAGGCTCTTGTGCCTAAAACTATTCAAAGGACTTTAAAGTCCTTTTCCCAGATGCGCTTCCGAAGCTAACTTCACATCCTGTCATTTGACAGGACGTGAACCGCCCTAAGGGCTAGCTCTGCATAGAAGCTAAAAGAAGAAACCATTGGTTTCTGAATTTAAAATTGAGAAGTTAAGGGGAATTAAGTCCCCTAAAAGTTCGGCAAAGTTAAATTAAGGGAGAGCGACTCCCTGAGATCACTAGATCATGGTGAATCACTCCGAATTCACCATGAAATAGCCAATAAATGGCTTCAAAAAGAGATGAAAAATCTCTGGATAAAAGGAAAAATTTCCTACCTGCAATGGGGCGTTCGATGATCGGAAGAGGAGAGAGATCCTCCGTAGCAGAGGTCGCTGCCTCTTTGCTTGCTCGTCTTTTGGGAGCCGTAGAAGAACTGAGAAGTTCGGAAAATCTGAAGGAAGGAGAAGGAAGAAAAAGAGATCTGTTTCTCTAAAAATTCGATATTTGATTTTTAAGAGAAGTTAATCTCTCTTTCAGCTCATCGGGCTTTTATAGGCTTAAAATTGCCTAACTTCGCCTCCTCAAAAGGAGCGCAGGCGGTCGTTTCAAATTAATTTGAAACGGCACCTAAGCGCCTTCCCCGAGAAGCCTTGCTTCAGTCCCTCCAAGGGCTAGCTCCGCTGCGAGTTCTTTCGCGCAACGCTCGAGTAACTTCGCTGAAAACTGAGTTTTAGCTCAACTCAGAGCTCATCTTTAGCTTCGCAAAAATTTCATGCTAGCTCTGCTGGAAGCTCGTTCCTAACTTATCTGGAAATCTGTCCCCAGCTTCGCTGAAAGTTTAGCTCCGCTAAGAGCTTTTTACCTAAGCCAGTCCATTCTAGTTGCTTTCAAAGTTCAAAGTGGGAAAAGGGGGAGCAAAGTAAATGAGCGAAAAGTAAATTTTTATTAATTAAAAAAGGAAGATACATTGGTACATTAAGATTGTCTTTCATACAATAGAATCATTGCTCCAAAGGCAAACAAGTTGTCCTATCAACTTTCAGGGTGATAAAACATCCCAACTGATAAGAAAAGTCTTCCTCCCACACAAAGCTGTAACCCTTCGCTTAATGGCAGATTTTGCCATCAAGAAGCTGGATCTTCTTTGATGAAAAATGGCTAGAGATTGGTTGTCATCAAGGAGCTGGACCTTCTTTGATCAAAATTGACAATGGATTAGTTGCCACCAGAAAGCTGGATCTTCCTTTAATAAAATTGGGAAATGAAGGATCCAAGACCTTACTGGTGACGTCCGCCTTCCCGAAGTGGATCATCTCGGATAAGCGACTACCAAGCCCTTCCCGAAGTGGATCATCTCGGATAAGAAACTACCAGCCCCTTCCAGAAGTGGATCATCTCGGATAAGTGACTGCGAGCCTCTTCTTGGAACACATATCAGCTGCTCCAGTATGTTCCTCCTGCTTATGATAAAAGCTTCAACTTGAAAATCAAGGGGCAAGTTTTTATTCTCCTTCATCAGGATGAAAGAATTGGGAGCACGGTACGCTGCAATATAAACAGGAAACAAGTTAGCATCAAATAAATAAAAAAAAGGAGGGACGAAATGCTAAGTCAAAGTTTTATTCTTTGGGCGAAGCTATCCAGATCTGGCCCAGTTGTGCCTTGAAGATGGATTTCAGCTAAGCAGAGGATAATCTCGCTTGCACAGTAATGTTAGACTAGCTTAGCATAAGCCAAGTCTTAGCCCCGCCCAAGGCAGATAGGCTGGAGAAGCCTCAAAAAGGACCAAGTCCTAGCCTCGCCTATATGGCTAGGCCAGATTGGCCCGGAAGGGTGCTGTCTTGACCCCACCTATATGGCAAGACTGGCTCAACCTTGAAGAGGCCAAGTCCCAAACCTCGCCTATATGGCAGATTTAACAGGAACTTCGCGTGGAAAGATCCTTTGCTTGATCAGGCAAGAATGCTAGCTTCGCCGAAAATAGGGCTGAAACCCTTCTCTGAAAGTCAGCCAAATGCAGAGAGCAAGAGAATTCAATCCCCGAGATAGCTGATAAAGCTAAGAAAATTAAGGGAGATAAACTCACTAAAGTCACTGGATGGCCGAGGCTCACCAGATCTTGATCGGACAATAACCAGAGTGAGAGTCCCCACTACTGCAGGAGAGGGGTCATAAAACAAGAAAGAGAGGAGTATATTTCTCTCAGATGGACTATAAGAGTCCTATTTATAGGCCTCGTGGCCTGGCCACGTCACTACCACTTCAAGCTTGGGAGCGCAGGCGAAGTTAAAGCATTCAAATGCTTGACCTTGAGAAAAGGAATAATCTCCCTCGGGAATGCACATGAAGTTATTTTGAACTTCGAATAGGGAATAATCTCCCTCATAAATGCAAGGGAAGTTATTCGAACCTTGAAAAAGGGAGCCATTCCTCTCGTAACTCGCAAAAGCGGTTAGCCTCGGGAACGGCACATCGCTCCATCACAACGAGCGCAAGGTTAAGCTCATAGTCCAACCTGGTTTGAAGCGAAGTTACTTCAGGAAGTCCAAAGGTGAAGCTACCTAGAAGCGCGAAGCTAGCCAGAAGTGTGAAGCTACATGGCAGCGGATCGTCAATTTCTCAGCGAACCTATTCCAGCCCGAAAGCGGGGCTAAAGGCGAAATTGAACTCAACCACCAAGGCGATGTTCACATTCACATATCGTCAATCAAAACAGTTCAAAGTATTTCGAAATCTGAACTATTCCATTGCAGATTCATAAAAAATTTGAAGGGGGTCTTGTTAACACTCGAAAAAGACAGGATTCCAGCATTCATCTTCAACTGGTCTGAACGACGTCTAACTTATCGACATCTACAAAAGATAAGTTGAAGACAAGCTGATGACCAGAGATGAGGCAGCAGCATGGATATTACTAATCCAGTAAAGCAGATAGTAAGCCAAAGTTGCCTTTGGAGAGATCCAAGCAGGCCTAAAACGCTGAGCTAGCTTAATACTTAGCCTGGACATAACCCCAAGGTAAGCTTTGTAGCTCCGCATGAAACTAAAAGCTTCGCCTAAGCCTGGTAGCCTCGCTTTGAAGCTAAACTATCAGCTTCACATGAAGCTTCCCTTTTAGCCCCGCCGGAGACTGATCCAAGAGCTTCACGCCAGAGGCTCTATCCCCAGCTAAGTCATACCTCCGCTATGAGCTGAGTCTTAACTTCGCACGAGGCTCTAAAAGTAACTTCGCCTGAAGCTATGAGCTAGCTCCGCAGTGGGTGTTGCCAGGTCATCAAATTGATCGTTTCAAAATCCCCCGAGGGATTAATAGTTGAACCCCACTAATTTAGTGGGATTAACGCCACTTTAAGTGGGCGGTTACACCCGCCCACTTCGTCCCACATTAAGTGGAGACAACTAAGCCATAATGGCATGAGGACGTTTGCACGAACCCTCTAGCTTCGCCAGAAGCTCGCAAAGAACTTCGCGGCAAGGTCATTTGTGAGCCTCGCGCGAAGCTAATGGCTGATTCAGCCTTGCTGAATTCAAGGGGGCGGTTACTCCCTACCTTTGGCTATAAATAGGTCCCTGGCTGATTCAATAAGACACACAGAGGCGGACAGACAGATAGAGAGAAGATTAGCTTAAAAAGAGTAGAATTCCTAACAAAAGGGCTCTACTGATCTTCTATTCTCCGATTCCCCGAACCAAGCGAGAAGGGAGTCTTATTAGGAGGCCGTCTTGATCACTTGATCGATTACATCGTCAAAGGGATAAAGTGATCGCGCGTTGATCAGATTCCTACCAGCACATTTTTCCAGAAATCTCAAAGGCGATCTACTTGTAATTTTCTTTTTTAAGAAGTACTTGTAATTTCGCTCCTCGAACTCTTTTGTAAGTTTTTCCCAAATCAATTTTCGATGGAAAACAATAAGTTTCATCATAATTTATTCCTTCTTCTTGATTGTAACCTTGTGCAACCAATCTAACTTTTTTTTTTAACAACTTGTCCATATTCATCTAACTTATTTTTAAATACCATTTAGTGCCAATAATAAGATGATCATTTGGTCTTGGAATAAGATCCTAAATATCATTTCTAGTAAATTGATTTAATTTTTCTTGTATGGCAATAATTCAATTATAATCCACACATGCTTTTTTAATATTTTAGGTTTTATAGAAGATATAAATGTAACATGTATCATAAAATTCAATTTTGATCTAGTATAAACACCTTGTGAAATATCACCAATAATTAAATCATGAAGATGATTTCTAAATTCTACCGACGCTTTAGAAAATCAAAATGAGTTTCAATCTTATTAGTAATATCAACATAAATAGAAGGTGTATTGTAATATCCCCTATTTAATAATACCATATTATTATTTTTATGTATTTACCTGATTCTACCTATTATCTTATTATTATTAATTAACTTAATTTAGTATCATTATTAGTATTATTATTATTTTAATGCAAGCCCAATAAGCTCAGCCCATTCTCCTTTTCCTTTTATTTACTTTTCCTTTTTATGCTGAGCCCATATGAGCCAAGCCAACTTCCTTATTTTCATTCATTTTCTTCAATCATTTTCTATTTTCTTTAAGCCCAAAAATTAAGCCTGCAAACCTACTCTCTATTTCTTATTCTTCATATTACTTATTTCCTTTAACTAAAGTCCAAGTTTAACCTACAACCCAAAACCCAAATTCTCATAATCCTATCTTAATTCAAATTCTAGGTCTTAAACCTAATCCTAATCTAAATCCTAACAAATATCATCCTAATCCTAACTACTAACACAATCAATTTAAACCCTACTGAAAATCTGGTTTCTAAAATCCCTAATGCCCTATAAAAAGCCTAAACTTCTTCTCTTTTTCTACCTCAAAAGAAAAATTATGACCCAACTCTCCCCACCCCCTTCTTTCTTTTCTTCTCAAGCGGAGCATGAACAAAAGAGTACAGAGATGGAGGAACATGATAGGGGAGATCAATTCCAAGTAAGTAATTTATTTTCTCAAAATTTATTTAATATAAATAGTTTATTAAAATCATGTCTATACTATGATCTCCATGAATAACTTTATACATTAAAAACCCAATCTAAAATCTAGCTAAAATTTATGTGAAAATATACCAACTCATAATTTAAATTTACATATATTTTTTAGAATTTTTAACAAAGATTTTCAAAAAAAATTAAATTGAAAAAACAAAACACTGTGCTACTCAGACCTGACGGTCTATGCAGCGCCAGGCCGACCCACGCTGGGCCTGGCCTGACCCCGGCCTGGCCGGCCCAGGCCTGGCCGGGATTGGCCTGGCAAGGGCCAGGCCGGCTGGGCCACACAGGGCCCTTGGGCCCTTTTTAATGAAAAAAAGAAAAGGGAAATCCTAGACCAGGCCTAGGCCTAGCCTAGTCTGGCCTGGCCCTAAGGGGCCTGGGCTGTTGCATTTTTTAAAAAAATGGAAAAGAAAAGAAGAAATAAAGGAAAAAATAAAGGTGAATTTGCATATTAAAATAAATTATTAAAAATATCAAAAAATACAGAAAAAATATAACTAACAGTCCACAATAATTCTACTTTCTATGATAAAATTTTCAGAGGAATAGCAATATAAATTAAGTCATATTACTCACTTTAAAGTCAATTTTAATTAATGAAAAATTCAAACCCGTTAAGAAATTTAATGTTAAAAAGTATTTAAAAACCCAGCAAAAGAAAATTAAAAATTGGTTTAAATTAAACCTATTAAATTCATTAGACTCAGAGGATCATATTCCTAACCTTAAAACTAATTAATCAAAATTAAAACCCCTTATAACTTCCAAAGTAAAACATTCTTTTAAAAATCTAACAATTTTTGTTAAAATGAACCATGTAGATTTATCGGGGCCTTATGATTTCAGTACTTTGGACTTGGGATCGAGTTCAGGTGAGTGTTTCTCTTCTTTATTTAATTTTATTTAATTGTGTTGTGAGTGTTTCTTTTCTGTGTAATTTTATTTAATTTTGTCGTGAGTAATTTTTCCTCCTTCAGTTAAACAAGATTTTTTTTGAGATAAATGATTTTTTTTCTAGTTATGTAATTATGCTATAAAGGTGATTTAAATGACTAAGCTAGTTTTCTAATATTTAGAAATTTTATAGTTTCATGAATTACCTCCATGTATTATCTATAGTATATTTATGTATTCCTGTATACAATAAAATTCACTTGTTCTAAGTAATAAACCTATATGATCACTATATGACATCGCTTAGAACTTTGCCACTAAGACTCACCGAGATGACATTTGTGACATTTATCTGATGACTATCATATCCATGTTATCTAACTACTGAGAAAAATATGGTTATACAGTAACAACCTCGTCTCGCTTATCATGTTCACCGACATATATACATCCTATTGTACATGTATCACGATATCACTTTTAATGTTGTTACTGTTGTCATTACCGAGTTATCCCAGTAAATTTTAGGTAACATGTATATTAATAATCTTGATAAACTAATAATATGACATTAAACAACTTACACTGGGATTGGGAAAATTGATGGAGGAGACAACGTCTGTATTTTGGGTGAACCTAGGATTTAAGTTGCGCAGCCGAAAAAGGGTTCCACTGTAGGGTTCCCGTGGGGTGACTGGCACCCCGTCCTGTTCTTATTCCTGTTATGCATGTTATACATGTACCTAACCTGTTATACATGTTCCTGACTACCTTGCGGTAGGGCCTAGTTCAGCGCTAGGAGTCTGGGCCGTGGCCCCGGGTATGCACGGGACCCACCTAAAACACAAACAATATCTCCAACCGATCAGTTTCAATAACTTAGGACCATGATTGATATGTGTAATAGGCTTAGTATGGGATGCATCTATTACGGGTGGCAGTTGGTGTTCGCTGACATAATTTAATAATAATAAACTGTTAATGTATTGTGACTGACCGTAATCACTCGACTGTACGTATATATAATTATGATAGTATATAATTGTACACATGACCGGATTGTATACCAGACTAGTGACATATTTTAGATTACACATCTTGACATTAGTGGTCAGGATACCAGTTATATATCGTTCATAGTTGTGTTCTTGACATTGATTATTCAGTTATCTTTCATTTCAATTATCATGTTGTTATTACTTGCATTGTTATTATGTAATAACACCTTTCCCTTTGCACACACTCATTAGGTCGCTTCTGACGACCCTAAATTCGTACGTCCAGGATTTTTGGACACCTTCTTATATTGTTTAGGTATTCGCGTGATCGTACGCTTCCCGAAAAGTTGGAGTTTCTCTTTTCTTGATTATAGGTATTCTTACTCTTTTATTCATGTTATTTCTTGATTCTATCTTAATCGCATTCAGTTACCATTTTTTTCCTTTATTCATCTGTTATCATTGTGTTAGATATTTATATGTCATATTGCAGTGATATTGATTTATCGTAGTAGATTTTGTAGCTTGTTCAGGTTACTTTAAGCTTAGCGTACGTGCGTGGGTATTTTTCTCGCGTACATACGTCGCCGACCTTCGTCGCGAATCAATTCCGCGTATTTTGAGTAGCGGGACGTGAAGGGTTCTTGGTATCAGAGCATGGTTCAACACAAAAAGAGAATCTAGATCTTACCACTACAATATACATGTACTATCCATACGATGATATTGACTCTATTTGGAATTGATCGTGCTCTCTTTTGGAATCCATCTCTTGAATCTGTTGATATTCCTGATTCCAACTCTTTTTTTCTTGAGTAATATGAGTTCCATCTTGATTCCTACACTCTTTCCGATTCTATTTCCCTAATTTTGTCTCCTGAGTTTGACCACTCCATGTTGAAACTGATAGCAGAGATCAGAGCGCGCAGCGGAAGCGTAGCAAACCCATGGTGTATTCAGAAGCGACATGGAAGCTTATTTATTTTCTCTCTTGATTCAAATTTCTATCATTCCCTATTTTATCGAAATTTCGAGCATGAAATTTTTATCAGGTGGGTAGAATGTAATATCCCCTATTTGATAATACCATATTATTATTTTTATGTATTTAACTGATTCTACCTATTATCTTATTATTATTAGTTAACTTGATTTATTATCATTATTAGTATTATTATTATTTTATTGCAAGCCCAATAGCCATTCTCTTTTTCCTTTTATTTTCTTTTTCTTTTTATGCTGAGCCCATATGAGCCAAGCCCATTTCCTTATTTTCATTCATTTTCTTCAATCTTTTTCTATTTTCTTTAAGCCCAAAAACTAAGCTTGCAAGCCCACTCTCTATTTCTTATTCTTCATATTACTTTTTTCCTTTAACTAAAGCCCAAGTTTAACCTACAACCCAAAACCCAAACTCTCATAATCCTATCTTAATTCAAATTCCTAGGTCTTAAACCTAATCCTAATCTAAATCCTAACAAATATCATCCTAATCCTAACTACTATCAAGCAATTTAAACCCTACTAAAAATTTGGTATCTAAAATCCCTTAAGCCCTATAAAAAGCCTAAACGTCTTCTCTTTTCTACCTCAAAAGAAAAATTATGACCCAACTCTCCTCACCCCCTTCTTTCTTTTCTCCTCAAGCGGAGCATGAACAAAAGGGATTTTAAAGTACAGAGAAGGAGGAACATGATAGGGGAGATCAAATCCAAGTAAGTAATTTATTTTCTCAAAATTTATTTGATATCAATATTTTATTAAAAATCATGTCTATACTATGATCTCCATGAATAATTTTATACATTAAAAACTCAATCTAAAACCTAATCTAAAATCCAGCTAAATTTTATGTGAAAATATACCAACTTATAATTTAAATTTACATAATTTTTTTAGAATTTTTAACAAAGGTTTTCAAAAAAATTAAATGAAAAAAACAAAACACTGCGCTGCACAGACCCGACGGTCTGTGCAGCGCCAGGCCAGACCCGCCCTGGGCCTGGCACGGGGCCCTTGGGCCTTGTTTAATAAAAAGAAAAGAAAAAGGAAATCCCAGACCAGGCCTGGGCCTGGCTTGGTCCGCCCTGGGCCTGAGGGGCCTAGGCTGTTGAATTTTTAAAAAAAAAAGGAAAGAAAAGAAGAAAGAAAGGTGAATTTGCATATTAAAATAATTTATTTAAAATATAAAAAAATAAAGAAAAATTTAACTACCAGTCTATAATATTTCTACTTTCTATGATAAAATTTTCAAAGGAATAGCAACATAAATTAAGTCATATTACTCCCTTTAAAATCAGTTTTCCTTAATGAAAAATTCAAACTCATTAAGAAATTTAATGTTAAAAAGTATTTAAAAACCCAACAAAAGAAAATTAAAAATTGGTTTAAATTAAACCAATTAAATTCATTAGACTCAGAGAACCATATTCCTAACCCCAAAACTAATTAATCAAGATTAAAACCTCTTATTGTTGGCTCAAAGGCCTATCACTCTAGTTTTGATGATGATCAACTCATGTAGTTATAATACTAATGATCTTGTGTTTATTTAGTTTCAGATTTGTGATCAAGATCTTAGTAGGTGTGTAGCTTCCACAAAGAATTTAAAGTCAAGTTTTGGAGCTAGCACGTTTTGATTCAAGAGCTTGTGCATCAGACCACATCAAGTACTCAAGAGGAGTCTAGCTCTATGGATCGTGTTTGGACCAAGTCAAGAAGATGTGAAGACTTCAAGTGAAGACCTTCAAGATCAAGACTTGTGTCTAGGTTTGTTTTTATAAGATTTTGTTTTTAGATAAAATGTAAAGGATAGAATAGTTGGTGGATTGCTCAAGTATATCTTACACACACACACTCTTGATTTAGATAAGTTTTTCATAAAAGAATTTTTATTTTAGAAAAATACAAAAGAGTTTGCTTTTAGAAAAATGCCGGTTTGGTTTTTTGAATTCAAAGTTTATATGTTTTAACCAAAACCAAATTTAAGTGCTTAATGTCAAAAACATAGATATTTCACCATGTATGTGTAGTGGATCATATCCATACACTCTATGCTTTAAAAGTATTTAAAATATCTTGTTTTTGTATTTGGAGAAGTTTTGGAAAAACCAACTTTGGAAAAATACAGTTTGCGTTTTTAGCCAAAATTTTCAAGTTACAAAAATAATTCAAATTGTCTTGATTTTGCTCAAGCATGTTTGATTATCAAAGTATAATGTTAAAACTATTTTTGTAGATTTTTCATGATTTTATGGGATTTTATTTGAGCCAAAATGACCAAACTTTTTATCCCAGAATTTTCTGTACTGGCTTCTGCCGGTCGACCGAGCTTGAAGTCGGTCGACCAGGCCGGTCGACCGACGTGCATAGACGTGCACGCCAGACAGTGCTGGAGGGCCGGTCGACCGACCCGGTTGACCGCAGAGAGTTTCTGCTCTCTGGAAAGCCCCGGTCGACCGGGCCGGTCGACCGGCAGAGAGCTCTGCTCTCTGTTCCAGGGTCACGGTCGACCGGCCGGTCGACCGCTGGCACAACGGTCAGATTTCTGACCGTTGGCCGGTCGACCGGGCAGTCGATCGACAGGCCAATTTGGCTCCCAACAGCTAGTTTTTCTAGCTCTATAAATTGGGACATTTGAGGGCTATTTTCAATAGGATTATTCAAGTGGTTTTGCACAAGTTTATCCAACTCTTTTAAGAGGTTTTCTCCACTTGTATTTGAGCTAAATACTTCCATTCAAACGGAGAGTTTATCAAGAGTTTTCAAAGTGATTTTTTTGAGTTTTTCACCACACATTCCATCCTTGTTTTTCTCACAAACACTTGAGCTATCCATTGATATATTCATCCTATAGGAGTGTTATTGTGAGAGTGTTTATTGGTGATCAAAGTGTTTAGATCACCAAGAGTTCTTTCTTGTACTTTGAGGAGGCGGACGTGTGTGTTCGCGATTTTTTGAGTTCGTGTGTGAACTTAGTGTTTGAGGTGCGGCCTCGGCGAGCTAGTGGGCTTGCGGTGTGTTCTTGCGGGAACAAGAGAAGGACTAGAGAGTCCAAGAGCTTGTAGGTGTTACGACACCAAGTGATCCGGTGGGATCGATTTTAGTGGAAATCCTTCAAGTGTGAAGGCGGGGGCGTAGAGTAAGTGTGCTCGAACCTCGAAACAAATCTCCCGTGTTTGCGATTGCTCAATCTCTATCTCTTACTCTTGTCTTTTTATCTTGCATGCTAATATTGTCTTTATCTTTATATGCTTGATATATTGTGTGCTTAATTGTTATATGCTTGGGGATTATTTGCTAACACTTGTATTCAACCAAGAGAGCCAACGCGGCACCTCAACTCTTATTTAGAGGAATCTTGAGGAGTTAGTCCAGAGCTCTTCACGGAGAATTCGGCTACACTCTTGTGTTATACGTGGTATTTAGTGTAATAAGTTTTAATTTGCATTAAATAGTTTTTAATTCTGCATTTAGTGACCATTAGATTAGCCATCACCTATTCACCCCCCCTCTAGGTGATTTACAATTGGTATCAGAGCCAAGTGCTCTTGATTTGGGTCTTATAACCTAGAGCTAAAGATCCTCATTTTTAGGCTAATCACAATATTTGTACACACACCATGGACTTCATGACACCTCCCACCTTTGACATCCTTAACATCCAAACTTGGAAGGTTAAGATGTCTTTGTACCTCAAAGGCCTAGGCATTCATGTTTATCTTACTACAATTAAAGATTCATATGTTAATGATAGCAAGTATATTGAGGCTAACTCAAAAGCCATTCATGCTTTGAAGAGTACCCTAAACAATGATTATTTATGTAGGGTTTCTAACATTGACTCGGCTTTTGTAGTATGGAACTCGTTGATCTCCCTCGGCGAAAAAGAACAATATTATGCGGGGAGCGATTCGGATGTTGGAAGTG
Source organism: Agave tequilana (assembly GCA_038442645.1). NCBI lineage: Eukaryota > Viridiplantae > Streptophyta > Magnoliopsida > Asparagales > Asparagaceae > Agave > Agave tequilana. Next base: position 174,468 of record JAVJIF010010274.1, read on the forward strand.
ACACCTCCAACGTGTGCTACATGGTCCAAGGGGATAACCCCCTTGAGGTAACTACCGAATCCAAGGTAGATGAAGATGTTGACATGACTTATGATGAGCTTACTTTATTTTGTCAATAATTACTTGAAAAATATGACATGCTTAGAAAAGATAATAAGAAAATGAAAATTAAATTTGATTGCATGTTAAAAGAAAAAGATTCTTTACAAGGAAAATTTGAAAATGTTTCAAAAGAAAATGAATCTTTGAAAAATGAAAATGTTTCCTTGATGTCTAAATTAAATGATCTTTGTGAAGGAAACACTACTTTGAAAAATGAAATTATTTTGGTGGAAAAACAAAAAGAAGTTGCTTTAAATGAAAACACTTCTTTAAAAAGAAAAATTATTGAAAAAGAAAGAAAAAGTTTCTAAAAAGAATAAGAAAAATGATTCTCTTTTTCATCATGCTTTACATGCCACCACTAATGAGATAAAATTTTTGAAAAATAAAATAAATTGTTTGAGCTCAACTTTGAGCACTTGTGCATTTAACCATAAGAGATTGGAGTCCTTATTTTCAAACAAACAAACTCCACGTGTTCATGTACATCACCCACATGCATATTCACTATTTGCACGTCATGATCACACACATACACATATGCATCCTAAGGTGTACAAATGTACACATTGTGGCCGCAAAGGCCATTTAGCAAAGTTTTATTTTGATAAGTTACATCATATTAATTTTGCTAATAAGAAAAATGTTTGGGTTCCTTACAAAGCTAACCCTCAAGGACCCAAAAGAAAATGGGTACAAAAATTCCCACCTTGTGTTTTTGATGTAGGTGAGGGCTCTCACAAAACGTGAGAGAGATGGTGCCTTGGTAGTGGATGTATTGACTTGATGGACACATAATTTTGATGCACCGCTACCAAGGAGGTTTGGTGGAACAACCACCGTGTTTTGGAGATTTGGAGTATAGTTCATGTGTTGGTAACTATCTCTAAACTCCTACTTTATTTACATGCTTGTTCATAGATGATATTTTTAGCATGTTCATGTTTTTGTGCTTCATGTGGTAAATACTAGTATAAATATAGTTTTTATCAAAACTTAGATGTATACTTGTACAAGTAGTGAGCAACAAATTGATTCATATATGTTTGCACTTCATTGTTTATTTGTACTCACTATATGCACATGTATAACCCAGTTTTGATGATTCTCTCATTTACACTTGTTTTGCCAATTTTCATGTTTTTACTTCATGTATATGTATCTTGTATTCAAATCTAATAAATATACATGTATACCTCATGAGTCATTTGCCTTCATGCAATTTACATTATGGACTCTTTTTACGTTTGGGATATCTATGCATATTGTTAGGATTGAATAAATCATACATATACCTAGAAGTTTAGTTTTTAAAATAAATTTTCATGTTTTGTTTGATAAAATGATATTCATGTTTTGAGCTTTATTGATTATCTTCATGGAAAATGCTAATTACATAATTTTTGTGCACTCACACTTTATTTGTTTATTCATGACTATGTTTCATGATCACTTTTGAGCCTTATAGATTTTGAGTGTCGAATTTTGTATATTTAGTATGTTTCATGATACATATGATTTGGTTTCATATTTTGAAGGATCTTTAACTAGTTTTTCAAAAATTACTTTTAACTAGTTATTGTTCCTCAATTGTTAGTTTATGAGTTATATACTTGATTTACATTGTTATTTTCAATTGGTATCTCAATTGATATTCATTTTATATATACTCATACTTTGTTTTCTATATATGTATGCTTCATAATTTTCATAATATCAATTCTTATTGGTATTTTCGTTTTCATACATATATAAAATCTTCAATTGGTATCTATTGATTGCAATTGGTATCAAAATAATTTACAATAATTGTCAATTGGTATCAATATGATTCTATTTTGAAATAAATTTGAAATGTTTATTTACAATTGGTATCTTAAAATTTGATTGATTTACAAGTGGTACCATTTAAAAAAAAATTGATTGATTTACAAGTGATATCTTAAAATTTGATCACAAGATATCTCAAAATTTGTTTTATTAAGGAAAATTCAAAATTTTGTTTTAATATGAAATTTTGAAAATTAAAAAAGTTTTGATTTGTATTGCCTATATGCAAGGAGAGCTTAACATCTCTTCTACATATAGATTCATGTTGAGTGTATCTTATATTGAGGAACTTGATAACTCTTCTTTATGTGGTACACGTGTGTAGGGGGAGCTTCACATCTCCTCTTATGCATTGCATATTATGCGTTATGTGAATTAGGGCTTGTCATCCCTCCTTCATATAATGTATATATGTAGGGAAGTTAACTTAGCGTCTTCCTCTTCATGAATGTATATCGCATATATCCTTTATTGATTTGTTTATGTCACCCCTTTTATTGATTTTTGCTTTTGACAAAAAGGGGGAGAACATTTTGTTTTTACTTTAACCCCTTTGTTAATGATTGACAAAAAGGGGGAGAAGTATTTGAGAAGTTTTTAGTATATATGCATGTTTTCCTTGCTTTATTCATAAAGGGGGAGAAGGATTTATGTTTGTGCATATATGTTTTGTTTTGCAAATAGGAGAAAAAGAATTTGATATGTTTTATGCTTGATTGGCATGTTTATCTGCTTATATTTGCATACATGTTTATGTGCTTTCATTGCATATTTATTTGTTTATTGTTATGCATGAGTTAAGGGGAGCTTCTTTGAAGCTTTACTTTAATCCATACATATATAACTTCATGAGTTTTGTCATCATCAAAAAGGGGGAGATTATTGGCCCAAAGGCCTATCACTCTAGTTCTGATGATGATCAACTCATGTAGTTATAGTACTAATGATCTTGTATTTATTTAGTTTCATATTTGTGATCAAGATCTTAGTAGGTGTGTAGCTTCCACAAAGGATTTAAAGTCAAGTTTTGGAGCTAGCATGTTTTGATTCAAGAGCTTGTGCATCAAGACCACATCAAGTACTCAAGAGAAGTCTAGCTCTATGGATCGTGTTTGGACCAAGTCAAGAAGATGTGAAGACTTCAAGTGAAGACCTTCAAGATCAAGACTTGTGTCTAGGTTTGTTTTTATAAGATTTTGTTTTTAGATAAAATGTAAAGGATAGAATAGTAGGTGGATTGCTCAAGTATATCTTACACACACACACTCTTGATTTAGATAAGTTTTTCATAAAAAAATTTTTATTTTGGAAAATACAAAAGAGTTTGCTTTTAGAAAAATGCTGGTTTGGTTTTTTGAATTCAAAGTTTATATGTTTTAACCAAAATCAAACTTAAGTGCTTAATGTCAAAAACATAGATATTTCACCATGTATGTGTAGTGGATCATATCCATATACTCTATGCTTTAAAAGTGTTTAAAATATCTTGTTTTTGTATTTGGAGAAGTTTTGGAAAAACTAACTTTGGAAAAATACAGTTTTCGTTTTTAGCCAAAATTTCTAAGTTACAAAAATAGTTCAAATTGTTTGTAACATGTCTTGATTTTGCTCAAACATGTTTGATTATCAAAGTATAATGTTAAAACTATTTTTGTAGATTTTTCATGATTTTATTGGATTTTATTTGAGCCAAAACGACCAAACTTTTTATCCCAGAATTTTCTGTACTGGCTTCTGCCGGTCGACGGACCGGTCGACCGAGCTTGAAGTCGGTCGACCGGGCCGGTCGACCGACATGCACAGACGTGCACGCCAGACAGTGCTGGAGGGCCGGTCGACCGACCCAGTCGACCGCAGAAATTTTGTGCTCTCTGGAAAGCCCCGGTCGACGGGGCTGGTCAACCGGCAGAGAGCTCTGCTCTCTGTTCTAGGGTCACGGTCGACCGGCCGGTCGACCGCTGGCACAACGGTCAGATTTCTGACCGTTGGCCGGTCGACCGGGCGGTCGACCGACAGGCCAATCTAGCTCCTAACGGCTAGTTTTTCTAGCTCTATAAATTGGAACATTTGGGGGCTGTTTTCAACAAGATTTTTCAAGTGGTTTTGCATCAGTTAAGAGGTTTTCTTCACTTGTATTTGAGCTAAATACTTCCATTCAAAAGGAGAGTTTATCAAGAGTTTTCAAAGTGATTTCTTTGAGTTTTTCACCACACATTCCATCCTTATTTTTCTCACAAACACTTGAGCTATCCATTGATATATTCATGCTATAGGAGTGTTATTGTGAGAGTGTTTATTGGTGATCAAAGTGTTTAGATCACCAAGAGTTCTTTCTTGTACTTTGAGGAGGCGGACGCGTGTGTTCGCGGTGTTTCGAGTTCGTGTGTGAACTCGGTGTTTGAGGTGCGGCCTCGGCGAGCTAGTGGGCTTGCGGTGTGTTCTTGCGGGAACAAGAGAAGGACTAGAGAGTCCAAGAGCTTGTAGGTGTTGTGACACCAAGTGATCCGGTGGGATCGATTTTAGTGGAAATCCTTCAAGTGTGAAGGCGGGGACGTAGAGCAAGTGTGCTCGAACCTCGAAACAAATCTCCCGTGTTTGCGATTGCTCAATCTCTATCTCTTACTCTTGTCTTTATATCTTGCATGCTAATATTGTCTTTATCTTTATATGCTTGATATATTGTGTGCTTAATTGTTATATGCTTGGAGATTGTTTGCTAACACTTGTATTCAACCAAGAGAGCCAACGCGGCACCTCAACTCTTATTTAGAGGAATCTTGAGGAGTTAGTCCAGAGCCCTTCACGGGGAATTCAGCTACACTCTTGTGTTATACGTGGTATTTAGTGTAATAAATTTTAATTTGCATTAAATAGTTTTTAATTTCGCATTTAGTGACCATTAGATTAGCCATCACCTATTCACCCCCCTCTAGGTGATTTACACTTATAACTTTCAAAGTAAAACATTCTTTTAAAAATCTAACAATTTCTGTTGAAATGAACCATGTAGATTTATCGGGGCCTTATAATTTCAGTACTTTGGATTTGGGATCGAGTTCAGGTGAGTGTTTCTCTTCTTTATTTAATTTTATTTAATTGTGTTGTGAGTGTTTCTTCTCTTTGTGTAATTTTATTTAATTTTGTTGTGAATGCTTTTTCATCCTTCAGTTAAACAAGATTTGTTTTTGTGATAAATGATTTTTTTCTAATTATGTAATTATGCTATAAAGGTGATTTAAATGACTAAGCTAGTTTTCTGATATTTAGATATTTTATAGTTTTATGAATTACCTCCATGTATTATCTGTAGTATATTTATGTATTCATGTAAGCAATAAAATTTACTTGTTCTAAGTAATAAACCTATATGATCACTACATGATATCGGTTAGAACTTTGACACTAAGACTTACTGGGATGACATTTGTGACATTTATCTGATGACCATCATATCCATGTTATCTAACTACTAGGAAAATATACGGTAACAACCTCGTCCTGCTTATCATGTTCACCGACATATATACATCTTGTTATACATGTATCATGATTTCACTTTTAATGTTGTTACTGTTGTCATTATCGAGTTATCCCAGTAAATTTTAGGTAACATGTACATTAATAATCTTGATAAACTAATAACATGACATTAAACAAGTTACACTGGGACTAGGAAAATTAATGGAGGAAACGTCTGTAATTTAGGTAGACCTAGGATTTAAGTTGCGCAGCCAAAAGAGGGTTCCACTGCAGGGTTCCCATGGGGTAACTGGCACACTGTCCTGTTCTTGTTCCTGTTATGCATGTTATACATGTACCTGACCTGTTATACATGTTCCTGACTACCTTGCGGTAGGGCCTGGTTCAGCACCAGGAGTCTGGGTCGTGGTCCCGAGTATGCACAGGACCCACCTAAAATGCAGACAATGTCTCCAACCGATCAGTTTCAATAACTTACAACCCTGATTGACAGTGTAATAGGCGTAGTATGGGATGCGTCTATTACAGGTGGCAGTTGGTATTCGCTGACATAATTTAATAATGATAAACTGTTAATGTATTGTGACTAACCGTAATCACTCGATTGTACATATATATAACTATGATAGACATATGATTGTACACATGACCGGATTGTATACTAGACTAGTTACATATGTTAGGTTACACATCTTGACATTAGTGGTCAGGATACCAGTTATATATCATTCATACCTTTGTTCTTGACATTGATTATTCTGTTATCTTTCGTTTCAGTTATCATGTTGTTATTACTTGCATTGTTATTATGCACGAACATCTTTCCCTTTACACACATACACTCATTAGGTCGCTTTTGACGACCTGAATTCACACGTCCAAGATCTTTGACACCTTCTTATATTGTTCAGGTGTTCTTGTGATCGTACACTTCGCGAGGAGTTGGAGTTTCACTTTTCTTGATTATAGGTATTCTTTCTCTTTTATTCATATTATTTCCTAATTCTATCTTTATCGCAGCCAGTTGCCATTTTTTTCTTTATTCATCTGTTATCACTATGTTAGATATTTATATGTCATATTGCAGTGATATTGATTTATTGTAGTAGATTTTGTAGCTTGTTCATATTACTTTAAGCTTAGCATATGTGCGTGGGTATTTTTCTCGTGTACATACGTCGCCGACCTTCATCGTGATTCTGTTTTTGCGTATTTTGGGAAGCGGGGCGTGACATGTATCAATAATATCATCATCATCAACATCAATGTCATGAGTAGATTTTGATAAAGATTCATCAAATTTAACATGCATAGATTCTTCAATAGTAGAAATTCTTTTATTATAAATTCTATAAATTTTACTATGAGTAGAATAACAAACAAAAATTCCTTCATCAGATCTTGAATCAAACTTTTCCAAATTATTTTTTGGATTTAAAAAGAAAACATTTACAACTAAAAACTTTAAAATATGAAACTTTTGGAATCTTTCTAAAAAATAATTCATAATAAATTTTATTTAAAATTGGTCTAATAAGAACTCTATTTAATGCATAACATGCAATAGCAAGTGATTCAGCCAAAAAATTTCTTTAGTAGGTTATTATCTACAATCATAGTTTTTGCACATTTTCATAAAGTATTATTTTTTCTTTCAACAACTTCATTTTGAGGAGAAACTCTAGGAAAAGCAAAATTATGAGTAATGCCAAAATTTATCACAAAAATTGGTAAATACTCATTTTCAAATTTTCCTCCATGATCACTTCTAATGGTGATAATGATTAGAGATTTTCTGTTTTGAATTTTTTTACAAAAACTTGAAAACTTATTAAAAACATCATTTTTGTGTTAAAAAACATAACCCAAGTAAATCATAAAAAATCATCTGCAATAACAAACACATATAAACTTTTATTTAAAGATGAAATTTTAGTAGCACCAAATAAATCTATATGAAGTAATTCTAATGATCTACTTATAGAAATAATATCTTTTGATTTAAAAGATGATTTAATATTTTTCAAATTAACATGCATCACATAAATGATCTTTCTTAAAAGAAATTTTTGAAAGACATTTTACTAAATCATACTTAGCAATTCTTGAAAGCATCTTCATGTTAACACGACCAAAGTGTTTATGCCAAAGCCGTGGATCATTATTAGATGCTACTAAACAAAGATTATCAGAAAATGACATGAAATTTATGTATCATTCATAAATGTTACTTTACGAATATCTTTGAAAATAATATTAGTCATATTAGAATTATAGATATGACATGCATCTTTTTCAAAAATATATATCTTTTATGACATAATTGACTAATAATTAAAAGATTGTGCTTTAGACTATTTATTACAAGAATATTTCTAATAAGAGGTTTATTTGGATTACCAACAGTGTCGATCCCAACAACATGTCATTTGTTATTGTCTTCAAATGTAACCGTTCCTCCCTTTTAAATTTGAATAGATGTCAACATTTGAATTCTTCTGGTCATGTATTTGGAACAACCACTGTCTAGTAAACATCTTTCTTTTCAGAGTACCTGAAAGATATAAACAAGTTTTTTTTGTGCCCACATTTAGTTGGGTCCGAAAAGGATTATTAGCCTTTAAGAACTCAAATCCATTTGGAATTTGATTTTCATTTGTTAATATAAATATAATTACTAATTACAAATACCAGTCATATAAGATGAAATATAAGCATTCTTATCATGAAAATTTAAATCTTTAAAAATCCATATATATTTATATTTAGGCTTTCCTAAATTACTATGAATATTCTTATAAGATGAATTATTCATATGAATGATATTTAATATTATTCTTAACATGAGAATTAGTATTATCTACCCTTTTTCTTGGTGGTACAAAAACAAATACCAAATATATTATTAAAACTTTGTTTATATTATAATAGACTATTTAGGTTTTCTTTTTCTTTGTTGAATTTAGTAATATTTTTCAAAATTTCTTTATATTTGCCTTTAAAAGAAGATATATCTTTTTATAAATCTCAAATTATAGAATTCAAAGATGATGTTTTGATTTGAGTAAAGTATTTCCTTCAATCTGTTTCTCAATTTCTTTTTTAAATCTTGATTTTTAACATTCACTTTTTTGAATTCAGTGAATAATTCATAAAAGTATACAACAATTCATCATTCTTTAGAAATTCATGTTCCTCATCTTCTTGGGTCATAAAGTACGTGTTGGCTTATTCTGTGATTTCTTCTTCATTTGAAGATGAATAGTCACTTTCATCTCAGTAGCCTGAAAAACTTTCTTCTTAAATTGATTGAATTTGACTTTAGGCTTTAACAATGGACAATCCTTCTTCATGTGAGGTGATTTATTATATTTAAAACATAAAAGAGTATCATTAGTTTTTATATTTTTCTTAAACTTCCCTGGCCTTAAGAATTCTCTAAATTTTCTTGAGATCATTGCAATGTCATCGTCTTCATTATCTGAATCTTCCATATCCGATGATGCATTGAAGGCAAGTATTTTCTTCTTTGGTTGTTCTTTCTTCTTTCTCCCTTGAAGTTGTACTTTATATGCCATTAGATTTCCAACAAGATTTTTTAAAGTGAGTGTTGAGAGATCGTTTGCTTCTTTTATGGTAGTGGTTTTCTTCTCTCCATCTGATGTGAGTGTTCGTATCACTTTTCTCACCATCTCCACTTGAATATATTACTTTCCAAGTGCTACTAGAGAGTTAGTGATGCCGGTGAATCTAGTGATCTTTTTTGAGATCGTCTCATTTTCTTTCATTTGAAATAGTTCGAACTTGTCCACAGGAACAGATATTTTAGTTTCTTTAACTTTATTTGTGCTTTCATGTGTTACCTGTAATGTATGCCAAAATGTGATGGGCAGATGTAGATGTTGACATACGTTGAACTCATTCTTCCTCAATGCACAAAATAAAGCATTCGTCGTTGTTGCATCTAGGTTGATAGATTTATTTTGATCATCTATCCGTTGGTCATAGGAAGTGTGTGGCTTCTCGTATGCTACGTCAACGATGTGCTATAGTTCATAGTTTATGAATTTAAAGTAGAATTTCATTTTGTACTTCCATTAGTTGTAGTTGGAACCATCGAATAGAAATAGCCTTTGGGTAGAGTGTCATTTAAATCGTGAAGACAAAAAAACTGTTGCCATTCTCTACCTTGCTCTGATACCAAATATAAGATCCTGAATATGAAAAAAAAAACTAATACTAGAGGGGGTGAATAAGGTATTAAAAATCTTAACAAGAAATATAAATAACTCGAAAAGAATGATACATATAACAAAGTAAAGAAACTCAAACCAGACAAGTTCAAACACAGAGATTTATCCTGGTTCGGTCATCCAAACCTACATTCAGTTCTCAAGCTAATCCTTCTTGAGATTTTCACTGTTTCTGATCTTGAAAACCTACAAAATCAAACTTGTACAAACAATTGACAAGTCCATATGCCAATTTATACACTATCTCTCAAAATCAGATGTATCCTTTCCTTCATAATAAAATACAATGATTCTATATAAGCCTTGATGTGTTGTGAATGTGATTCTAACTGTGGCTTACAGGTTTTCTCTCGGAATTTCTGCCTATTTACTCACTTGAATGAAGAACAAGGCACAAAAAAAAAGATTATTGTGTTCTTAATAGACTTTTCAGAATTTGAGTCAAGAAAACAAAAATGAATTGATGTGTCCAAGTGAGAGGAGTATCCCTCAATATGTAGCTAAACTTATGACTGTTGGACAGTAATCAATATTTCAAATTTTGTAAACATAGCTGTTAGAAATAGTTAAAAGGTTCAAATATTCAAATTATATAAAATTGTTTAACAACTATAAACTGCCAAATTAGTCAACTTGGAGGAACAGATTAGCCGACTAATTTGTGTTCTCATAACAAAGTTTGGTCTCTGTTAAGTCAATTAGTCAACTAGACTGAAGGAAACGTCGGCTGGTCTGATATCACAAGTTTATGTTTAAAGACTATGAGTTGACTAAACTGAGATACTAGTTGACTGGTCTGTATTTTTACAAAATCAAGTATCAGAATATCTGATTTCATTAGTTAATTAATATGTAGGGTAAGTCGACTAGGTTGTGTGTGTGTGTGTGTGTGTTCACCAAGACTTTTAACAAAATTATCTAAGATAAAGAATTTTTTATCAGTCTTCAATTAATACTCTTGTCTTCCTTTATCTCCAAGTATAGGCCTTGTATAATTTGACTGTCAATATCATTATTTCTTCATAAAATACTGTATAAACACGTTAGTACAAATACACACAAAATAAATAATTTGTTATCATCAAAAGATAAACTAAGTCATTACTAATTCATGATCCAACACAAGTCTCACTTTCCTCCAAACTAATGGGTTTTGGGTGTTTAATTTAGGTCTGGTTAGGATTTAACTAAACTCGGTTTGAATATTAGATGGAAATCATTAATGAGTCTTGATTTGAAACAACTAATGAGATTTGGGGGACTATATTGTAATTCACATGATTTGGAATGATTTTTGAAATTTAAGATAATTTGGGGGACTAAAACCTTATATATATATATATATATATATATATATATATATATATATATATATATATATATATATATATATATATATATATATATATATATATATAATCATTTAATATTCTTAAATATCACATGCAACATTGGGGACATACACTAGAATTCTAGCACGTGCAACAACAAAATAAAAGTAATATAAACTAAAATTTAGGGTTATTTAGTTGATCCTTTGATATTTAGAAATTTATCCTTCAAATGTTTGATATCATAAATTTATCCTCTGAATTTCAGAATTTATAAGCCTAATCATTACAGTTAGGAGTAAAATAAAATATTTTTCTTACTATGGTTAAGTTTTCTTTAAAAAAAAAATATTTAAAGATGGCTAAGTTGCCCTTGTGAGCTAACAAAAGCCTAATCGTTCCTTTCATTCTGAAGCAGGTTGGAGTTTCAAGTTGACCGTTAGATCTCCTCCTCTCCTTCATTCCCTTCATTCGGGGGGTAAATATCTAAATACCAAAAATCTGGGAGGTATATATGTAAACAACCTAAATTTTATAAAAAAATTTCCTCTGCAGCTTTCTTTTAATAAGTCTTTTGCTCTTATTGTAGAGAACTATACTCTTAAATGGATAAAGGAGAGACAATTTATCTTCTTTTTGGATAAGTATTATGTTTTCTCTTTTAATAAATGTTGTTTCTTTTATTTTAATTTTTTTTTGACATAGGGATCACTAATAAACGTTTCTTCGTTTTAACTTCTTTTTTTAAGATAGACATACACATGTATGACTAGATTTCAAACTTAGTTAAAAAGTATGAAAATGTATGACTAGATTTGTTTGGACTTGACACAGATATGAGTTTTTAACAAATTATTATTCTAATCAAAAAAATTATAGTTATAATAAAAGAGATTAAAGTGCTCGAGTTCTTTCTTCCAAAGAAAAAAGAGAGAATCCTGAGGCTGGAATGCACGCACCAACTATCATTGTATTTATACATAATTCTACTACTAGCCATACCTAGCCTGGTCTCGACCCGCGCAAATACGATTCAATGTGCTTTGGCATCTAAGCTCCAAGCCTGTTTGGTTAATGTTGAAAGTGAGGAAGTGGGGAAGTGAGGAAGTGGTAATATTTTCCTTTGAAACTTGGGAATTGATTAGTAAGTTTTTCGGTGTTTTGATGTTATTGGGAAATGTGATTTGAAAAATGTTATGTCTTTTTACGTGTTTGGATGGTAATGTGAAAGTGAAAAAATTCACGGCGTGTTTGGTTGTAAGGAAGTGGGCGGAAGTAAGGAAATTGGGAAGTATAATTGCTCACTTCTCTGTCTATTCAAACACCGGAAAAGGAAAATAAGAAAGCCCTTTTTCTTCTCTTTCTCTTTTACACAACCATTTCATCACTTTCAAAGTACTACAGTTAATTTTGTGGTCATGTAAATATCATTTGTAATAAGTTATAACACAAAATAGTTAATTTTTTAATCATGTAAATCTCACTCGCATTCTAGTTACAATCCATTTTTTATTTTTCTTAATTAATTTTTATTTTTATATTATTTTGCGGTCAACTTGTCCACTTTCACTTCCACATTACCATCCAAAAACCGGAAAAGACAAAACATTTTCCAAATCACGCTTCCCAACAACATCTAAACACTAAAAAATTTACTAACTAATTTCCAAGTTCCAAAGAGAATTATTACCACTTCCTCACTTTTTCACCCTCTCACTTCCACTCTTACCAAACAGGCCCGTTGAAGCAACTCCCGATCTAGTTGGCGACACGATTTCAAGGTATGAAGCCATGGTTTCCCAAAGTCTTGGCCTCGACCATAAGAATTGAAACACAATGTTGGATACCAAGCTATGGTTTTCCAAACTCATTGGGGCATTTCCTCAAACAAGTGGTAGGCTCAGTCTTCGAATCATATTTGGCTCAGGCCATTGCTACCTCGAACACATATCCTATATCACACACAACACTTGTTATGCGAGATGTAGGGATCTTCATCCAAATTACATCATGGCACCAAGCTTGTCAAACTATAGCCCCGGTCCTCACGGAGACCTCCTGGTTAATAGAACCCCCTTCCTAATTATAGCAACCATCTCCTCCCTCAAATTTGTAAATAAATGCAGTTTGTTCTTCTCTCACCTCTCTTCGTCCCCAACAATGGCAACCCATCCTGCGGAGGTACTTCCATCAAAAGAAACACATGCATCAACCCATAATTTCATTGATTTGATTATCTCTTCGTTTATTATTATTCACTGTATAATGTTTTCCTTTCATTCGTGTAATTGCGCTGCACATATGTGTGTGAAACATTGTTTGATGGAACAAATAGCCTCAATATTGCCTTCCTTGTGATCCTGTAGGATTTTGTGTGTCTTGTGAATTGAGTTCTGATCAGAGTTGAAAATTTGGTGCTTGTTTCAGAAACCAGACTGGATGGCTGTGCCTCAGTTCGGAGGGTGGGACCAAAGGCACGGGGGAACACCGGACTACTCGGTGGTGTTCTCCCGGGCTCGTGCCAACCGCAAGGAGCACAAGAGCGACATCAAGAGAGCGAGCTTTAGCAATGACAGGGACTTGATCGTCCCACCGTACCAGCAGCGTGATCAAGTAGGCCACAAGGTAAAGATTTTCTCTTGCTCTGTAGTATTCGTTGTTGAGATAGGATGCAAGGATCGCAATATTGAGGCTTTATAAACATGCAATTTGTATGTAAATGCTCCTTCATGTGTATGTGATATGTATATGCCCCTTCTATCCATTGCGCTTTTATGCCAATTGTTGTGTCTCTAGTAGATTTTTATGTAATGAACGTCTCTAAATTTCTTTTAATGCAATGCTTAGGACAACATGAATCCGTTGACAATAAAATTTTTGTATATACATTTGTTGCTTGAATTTTGAATATGGATACGTGTATATATGTTGTGTAAGATAAGCAAGATCATGAATTATAACAAAAGCAAGAGAAACAACGACAACAACGTAGCTATTATCCTAAAATTCCTAATTTTAGGGAGACTCTATGAATCGGTTTTTTCCCCCATTCAGATCTATTACGGTCACCATGATGTCCTTTATTACATCTTAAATTTAGTGGTCACCATGATGTTCTCCATTACATCTTTACTATTATCACCACCCTTCTGTTGGAAATTTAATTTGATTGTGACTCACATTTGTGTCACGTTCCAACCAAATTTATCCATTCATTTACAAATTATTAACAAATCTCGCCATACATATATCATCATCTGAAAAAAAAATAATAAAAAGTAGCATTTATCAGATGAAAACTAATAATTCAAGATATGTATCTTTCTTTTCATAATTACATATCTAAAATTTCTCAGTGTCATTAATCTTCCTCCCCTTCTCTCTCTCCTCTCTCTCTCTCTCTCTCATTCATATGTCAAAATGAAGGTGAAATATAAAAATATTATAATACTCAAAAATCTAACTCCAATATTTATATCCATATCTCAAGAAAGGTTTGAAATAACAAAAGAGCAATATTTATTAGGGACTATTTTGAAGCAAAGAACATTTATTAGAGATAGAAAATATGACACTTATCTCAAAAATGAAGATGAAAGGTTTCTCTGCCACCCCCTTTTCATTCAAGATTAGCATCCTCTAGAATCAAAGCAAAACGCATATAAAGAATGGTAGAGGAAAAAACAAGCTTTTAATAAATTTTATTTTAACATCACTTTTTTTTTTGGCAAACTAATTATCAGGAATTGCAAAATGGCTAAGACAGTTTTACATGACATGACGGGTTGTTGCCTAGAAAGGACAAACTATGTAAAATCGGGCATCCTTGGTTTGAGGCAATGATAGAAAATGTCATACTTAGACAAAGAAAATGTCATACTTAGAACTAAGGAAACTGACGATGTGATTATGCGCACAAACAATAAATTTTGCTATCTCTAGATGTTACTAAAGATTTCCAATCATCATAGATTTAAGTCTAGGGAGATTGGGGTATTATGAGTTTTTGAGATAATGAAAAATTTTGATGCCCTATGTAAGTGGTTTTCAAAACTATAGAGCTAAAAGGATAAGAAAGACCATAAAAATGTAGTCACCACAACAATCAACCTTGAACCACCCGGAGGGGGGAAAAAATCTAAGAAAGAAAACACCAACATTTAGGAGAATAAAACGTTTTCTAAGATCACATGATATCTATCGGTGGATAGACATAGAAATCAATGAAGCTAATGCACTTGTCTAATAACCAAATTATGTTCACCATAGTGTAAGACATGCTACATTGTCTATCCTATTTATGTCTTGCACATTTCAATCTTTTATTTGTATGACTCTAAACGTATGATCTTCCTTGAGAAATAAATACATAGAAATCAACACTAAACTAAGTAGTTTAATTATACTTCAATAACGGTAACAAATCTGGACCCAAAGACTGACATTGACCATCTGGCTCACAATAGTAATTCACTATGGGTGCAAATTGCCGTGTAACTAGGGTTTTTCTCTTCCCAAAATACAGACCGTCTGCATGGGGTGCCACACAATGGCCTCACTTAAAGAGATTCAGCGTATTAGTCACTATGGATCATATATGGACGATTGTAGGAATGCTTGTGACCTTATCTCTCTACATAGGATGATGATCACAATGCTCTTACTTAACATGCAAGACCCCATACTATCTTCAAAATGCTCTCAAACAGCAAATAATTCCTTGAAAGGAACCGCAAAACCACCTTGGGAAATAAGAGCTTTCATGTAAACAAAGAATGGATTCTCTAATTA
The DNA here is from genome assembly GCA_038442645.1 of Agave tequilana. Lineage (NCBI taxonomy): Eukaryota > Viridiplantae > Streptophyta > Magnoliopsida > Asparagales > Asparagaceae > Agave > Agave tequilana. Next base: position 190,255 of record JAVJIF010010274.1, read on the forward strand.
TTATTCACCTAGGAGTAATAATTAAGGTCAGTGAAACGCTAGGAAACCCAAATAGGAGATGACACCAGAGGAAGAGCATGATCAAGACATGTAATCAAGTTCTTAATAAACTCATACATCATGAATATGCTCATAAGTTTCTTCGTAAGTGATTGTTATAGCATGGGTTATGAGCAGAAGAGGACTAAGGCCAGTAAGGGTAGTGACTAACTAGATTTTGATCTTCTTACAAGGAAAGAAAACTTCTTATTTTGGACACAATGGATTCTCTATAAGCTTTCACCTAGGAGGGATAATTAAGGTCAGTGATAGGCTAGGAAACCCAAATTGGAGATGACATCCATAATAAACTCATACATCATGAATATGTATCACTTGATCCACGAAACTATAACAGTTAATTCCCTTAATCTCTATTGAGTTATGGCATCTAAGTTTTAGATGATGGGTAATGTTCTCCTAAGCTGTGCACTAGCGCTATATACATCACCTTTGGTTAGGTTAAGAAATGGTTTAGCTTTCTCCTTTATTAGATGGACATTACAGGAGCGTGAAAGAGGGCGTCCCTTCTAATCTCGTGTCGCTTATCATTGTACTTCATGCGGTGTTCCTGAAGTCGGCCTAGCTTTGCCTTCTTGGTTGTTCATGTTGTGTGCTTGAGGTGATGCTAGGGTGTGATAATATTGATTCTATTTCCATTCAAACATGAAATGCTATTGTCAGTGTTATCTTTTCCATAACAGCCTGGAGAGGAAATTGCTAGAATATATACAAGTCACACACTAAATTGGTTGCTGTCCTTAAGAAAAGTTGAAACTGGCAGATTACTGAATTCAAAATTTCAAGAACAGCCATCAACAAGCCTAAATTCAAATATTTCAGTATAATATTTGAATTGCAACTTCTCCTATCTTATTTTAGCATTTACTTGTATTATTTGCAGAAAAAGAAGAACTTGATGCGCTATTTTAGCTGTTGCTACTATCCGACACATTGATTGTTAGGCTTGGAGGGGACAACATCAATCTTGTTACTCTTGGCCAGTGCTACTGCTGGAAGACAGTATATGGTATTGATCTGGTGAAGTTTTTATCTGTATTATTCAATAATACAAGCATTTGTTATTATTCTGCTGCTTGTATTACATAATTTGTAACAACATTTTCTATGAGAAATATATCTGTATAAATAGCTCCCAAAAAAGAGGGAAAAAAAAAGGAATTTATTGACAGATTACCTGCACTATCAATATGTGTGGTAATGTTATTTCTCCCCTCTTCCTTTTTGAAACCTTCCACCAAGCTAATAGAATCAATGGAGCTTGAAAGAATCTGGAGGCGACAGTCGAAAAAATTGCAGGCGTCATGAAGGTGACGGTGCTACTGCATTCTGCGATGTTGTTGGTAATGAGGATGAAGTAAAATCAACTTTGTGCAACGAAGTTGATGTCTTCTATCTCATACCTGTGAGCTCTCTACACTTCTTTGTTGAACTCTTGTCCACGCATTTTCAATCAACCATGTCAAGCCTTTGTCCATGTCAACTGGATCTCTCAGGCCCTAAGCATCTCTAAGCCTTGAGCAGTCGAGAAGTTTAAGCATTTCAAATGCAGAAATGTCCTAATGTTGCAGGGAATGAGATATTAGGTTCTTGCAGCCAGTGAGTTCAAGGAACGAGTGAGGTGATATGACACGATAGCTATGATATCAATTATTGAGATCAATCATCGGGTTGCGACACTAACTATTGTGCACACTCAAGACCGTGATTGGCATTGCGGAACGTAACAATATGTAATACTTATAAAAGAAAACTATTATAGAGCGAACTAGCAATGCAAGACAAAAAAGTAGAAAAAAACACGAGGATTTAACGTGATTCGGCCCAAACTTTGCCTTCAATGTTACTGTCACGCCCCGCTTCCCAAAATACGAGGAAACGGAGTCGCGACGAAGGTCGGTGACATATATATGCGAGGGAAACACCCCATGCATACACGTTAAGCCTAAAGTAACCTGAACAAGTTACAAAATCTACTACGATAAATCAATATCACCGCAATATGACATATAAATATCTAACACAGTGATAACAAATGAATAAAGAAAGAAAATGGCAATTAGATGCGATAAAGACAGAATCAGAAAATAACATGAATAAAAGAGTAAGAATACCTATAATCAAGAAAAGAGAGACTCCAGCTCCTCATGAAGCGTACGATCACACGAATACCTGAACAATATAAGAAGATGTTTAATACCCTGGACATGCGAATCCAGGGTCGTCAGAAGTGACCTAATGAGTGTGTGTAAAGGGAAAAGTGTTCGTGCATAACAATGCAAGCAATAACAATATCATAACTGAAATAAAACATAACAGAATAATCAATGTCAAGAACAAAGTTATGAACGATATATAATTGGTATCCTGACCACTAATGTCAAGACGTGTAACCTAGCATATGTCACTAATCTGATATACAATCCGGTCATGTGTACAATCATATGTCGATCATAATTATATATACGTACAGTCGGGTGATCACGGTCAGTCACAATATATTAACAGTTTATCATTATTAATTATGTCAGCGAATACCAATTATCACATGTAATAGACGCATCCCATACAACGCCTACTGCACATGCCAATCGAGGTCCTCAGTTATTGAAACTGATCGGTTGGAGATATTGTCTGTGTTTTAGGTGGGTCCCGTGTATACTCGGGACCACGGCCCAGACCCCTGGCGCTGAATCAGGACCTACCGAAAGGTAGTCAGGAACATGTATAACAGGTCAGGTACATGTATAACATGTATAACAGGAACAAGAACAGGACGGAGTGTCAGTCACCCCATGGGAACCCTGCAGTGAAACCCTCTTTCAGCTGCGCAACCTAAATCCTAGGTCCACCCAAAATACAGACGCTGTCTCCTCCATTAATTTTTTTCAATCCAGTGTAAGTTGTTTAATGATCATGTTATTAGTTATCAAGATTACTAAATGTGTTGGCCCAAAAGCCATTAGCCCGATATTTTGATAATGACAAACCATATTTAGTTATGTGTTTAACAATCTTGTTTAAAAGAATTTCAGGATTAAAACAAGTTGATTTGACGGCTCCACAATCAAGACTCACAATTTGGACGCCGCTAAAGATTTGCATTCCCAAGCCTAGCACGGTAGAAAAGCTTCGGGATCAAAACTTTGAAGAAAAGAATTCAAGATTTGTAATTTACTTTTATTTTTAGATATTTTGTCAAAACCTAGATGATAGAGTAGAATATTTGGGATTGTCACTCACACACACTTAGTATTGCTTCATGGCTTCAAAAGAATTTTATATCAAAATTTCTAACTTAGTTTTTAGAAATACCATGTTTTGGAAAAATCAGTTTTAGAAAAACATTTTATTAAAAAGGATTTTTTTACCAAAAATGATCTAACATGTTTGAGTGTTGATTTATGATCATACTCTTAGTTTTATTAGGTCTACAACCTTATTTACAAATCCTTAAACCAAAATGCTTTAAACCAAAAATTTCCTTTTCCTTCTTTCCAGACTCTGTTTTAACAGATCTGACAGAGTCCGGTCGACCGACCCAGTCGACCGACGTGCACGGCTGTGCATGTGTGCACGTCGGCCGACCGCTCGGGTCGACCGGGCACTTGTCAGTGCTCTCTGTTTATTTCGGTCGACTGAGTCGGCCGACCGTTTCCCCCAACGGTCAGAAATATGACCGTTAGCGGTCGACCGGCCCGGTCGACCGGTAGTTGTCAGAAAGTCTGACAGACTCAACAGCTCTATTTTCTGACAGATTTTTTGTTTGGATCTCACCCCAACGAATCCTTTAAGCTGTGTAGTTGGTTTTTCATCCACTATAAATAGTGGGTCATTTCAACATGATAAGATATAAGATTTACATATAAGATTTACAAGTTTTCAAAAGCCTTTCATTTTAGAAAAGATTTTCATCAAAGCCAAAATTTTCAAACACTACTTGAAGCAAATCCCTCTACTTCACTCTAGTCATTTTGCACTTCACAATCCCAAGTACTATCTCTACATATTGGTTATAGGATTGTGCTAAGTGAGCTTTTTGTGATCAAGTGTGATCAATTTTCTTCTTGAGCGAAGTTGTAGAGGCATCGGCCTCAAGTGAGCTAGTGTGCTCCAAGTGGTGTTGCGGCATCATGAGAGATAGGACAAGTGTGTCCTTGTATTGGAGATCCAGTGGGATCAACAATAGTGAAAATCCTTCAAGTGTGAAGGCGGGGACGTAGAGCGTGGCTCGAACCTCAGAAACATATCCTCATGTTTGTGTTTGCTCAAATTTCTCTAAACTAAATCTCTCTTTATTACTTGCATTATTTATTGCTTTTATCTTGCAAGTGTTTTTAATTTGAGCTTATTGTTTTAAGTAGATTTAAATTCCGCATTATTGTCATATTTCATATAGCCATCACCTATTCACCCCCCTCTAGGTGATTTCAATTGGTATCAGAGCCTAACCCTACTATTTGGTTTAACCACCTTAGGGAGATCCTTGTATTTGGCTATATCATTTTGTTGCATTCTTCATTTGTTGTGCATCATATTCACTATCCATGGCTTCAATTGATTTTTCTAGCATCAAGTCCCCACCCAAATTTGATGGCTTGAACTTCCCTATTTGGAAGGTCAAGATGAACCTTTTCCTTAAGTCCCTAGGAGTTAGGGTTGCTATGGTGTTGACTGAGATTTCCTGCACACAAAATATAGTATTTTAGTTTTAAGAATAGGATGTGCAAGTTCTCAATTCTAATCCGCTGTAGCAGGGCTATGCGGGTCGTGATCCTCAGGGAGGGACTGCGATGGAAGCGTTAAGCAAGTTTCTCTAAAGTTTTTATTTTTATTAGTTAAGTTAGAAAGGAAGTGGTATTTACAATGAATCGGAAAAGAAAGAATTGGGAGATAGTGATTTAATCTATAAAAATAGAATAAAAGAAAAGAAGAAAACTAACCTTGGTTGGAGAAAATATGCGAAAACCTAACACTTTCTACCTTATTTCGGAGGCGTTGAACGCATAAACCATGGGATCAATCTCAGTCCGCTGTTCGCATTCGATCATCAAGCCTTGGGCAAGTATGAATTGATACGCCTCGAGGAGGAGAACATCTCCATGGAATATCGTTGGCACCACCAAGATTTGTTATACTTGTGGTTCGGTAATCGCTTGCATGCTCATCAAAGATCAACAGAAAGAAAGTAGAAAAGAAAAAGAGAACAAAAAGAAAAGTAAAGCAATGACATAAATAAAAATAAAATTACCTTCATTACTTGAAACAATGGAGAAGAGAAGCATACATCAGTGTCATCCTCAACATAGCCATCTCCCTCTCTTGAAAATAAAAAGAAACCCTAATTACAAAACTAAAAGAAAGAAGAGAAACCCTAAAAATCCTAACTTTGGCCCTTTGCTGGACGCTGGACACTCTGTACGTTGCACTGCAGGGGGTATTTATAGGTGCAGAAGGAGTTAGAGTCCAGTTACAACTCTCCCACGAAAGCTGATCCCCAGACTCGTCAGAAATGCCGCGGAAATGGGAAATTTGCCGCGGAAACGCGGCACTTTTGTAGCCAAATGCCACGCGCTTTGGCGCGTGGCCTCTCCTGGTCCGTCCATCTGGGCGTTTCCTTCTAAAAATTGCATCCTGGCTCTTAATCTTTGGCTTTGGATATAACTTGGGAATCAAGTTACCTAGATCCCAAATCTTTTCCACGAATTTCCTTCTCTTCTTTTAGCTTTTATCCTCATCCTGCAAGTGTTTAGGGTTGAATAGAAGTCTATCCTTCCCTCTTCTTTGTATTTGCAACTTTGGCCCTTGTGTATTTGCAATTTTGACAATTGATATTTGCACTTTTACTCTTGGGCTTCAAACATGGGCTTGGATCTGGGCTTTTGGGCTCTTTAAGCTTTATTTATTGTTAAAATAATAATTCGAGGCCTGCACACAATAAATTACAAATTATTAATAAATGTGCAGAATTAAATGAATAAATATGAAAATGTGATGGTAAATATGATGATAAAAATGCACTTTTCACTACCAATCATATGGCCATAATCAGAGAATTTATAGAACCTCTCACCGATGAGAGATCATGGTCCGAGGACACCACCAAGGACTATGAGGCCAATGCTAGGGCTCAATATGCATTAACACAAGCCTTAAATGAAGATGACCTATCACGCATCATAAATTGTAAATCGGCATTTGAGGTTTGGAATGTTTTGATTGTGACTCATGAGGGAACGTCCCAAGTCAAAAGATCCAAGATTGACTTGCTTCGTTCTCAATATGAGAACTTTTATATGCTTGAGAATGAATGTATTGATGACATGCTCACTCGTTTCACCAAAATAACAAATGCTTTATCTTCTTTAGGTGACACGATCGACAATGACCAAAAGATTCGGAAGGTCATTCGAGCTCTTCCCAAAGCTTGGGAAGTCAAGGCAATCACCCTCAAGGAGCTCAACGATCAGGAGGAGATGGACTTCTCCGGCTTCATCGAAAATCTTAAAACGCATGAGATGAAAGTAAGAGAAGAAAGGGAGGCGGCAAAGAAGAAAGCCCTCGCTTTCAAAGCCACTCCAACCAACCATGACGAGGAAGACTCATCGGAAGACTACGATGAGGACTTTGCCATGCTCATCCGGAAGGTGGGCAAAATGTTCTACAAGAAAGGGAGGCAAAGCAACTTCTGAAGGGGAAACCTCAAGGAAGATTCGAAAGGAAAAAGAGGAGCCGGGTCCTTACTTCCATTGCAAGAAGATCGGACATCTCATCGCCGATTGCCCCGCTCTCCAAGCTACCACCTCCAAGAACGGCCCAAAGAAGAAGAAGGCAATGGTGGCTACGTGGGACGATACGGAGTTAGAATCCGAAGAGGAGAACGACGCCGCACATATGTGCTTCATAGCACATGGAGATGATGCTTCTAAGGTAAATCTCGACAACTCCATAGAAGATGATGAATTGACTATGGATGAATTAGCTCAATTTTTTGAAGAACTCCAACATAGATATGAGATTTCGCAATCTCATAATAAGAAATTAAAAAGAGAAAATTAGTTATTGAAAAATAAATATGATATTATTGAAAAAGAGAAAAATGATTTGTCTAATGCTTTTAAGAAAATGAAGATTGATTTTGAAAACTATTAATTAGCTTGTAAAGGGAAAACCCCCATGGCATCTTGTAATAAAAATGATTTTGTTGAAATTCAAAAACGGGTTGATGTTTTAGATTCAACTCTTAAAAAATGTGCATTTGACTTAAATAAATTTGCATCTAGATTTCCCAAAGGAGTAACCCAAGGGAAACACACTCACCATGCACGGAAACATGCACACACTCACAAGCATGCTCACATGTATGGTAGTGATAGGATTTATGTTTGCACGCATTGTGGCCGCAAAGGCCATTTAGAAAAATTTTGTTTTGCTAAACATAACATGAATAATAAACATGTTTGGGTTCGCCCCGTACTAATCCTAAAGCACCCAAAAAGATATGGGTACCAAAAGACACATCAAATTTAGTTGAAACAGGTGGGTCTTCATCCTCTAAGACTTAGGGGGAGACGGTGCCCAGGTGGTGAATGCATCAAAACTCAAAGATCACATCGCGCTTGCATCACTATCATGGAGGCACCTATTTTGGAGAATACCCTCGGTTTGGTAATTTCTCATTTTAAAAGTTTTTATTTTTATATATACATATGCATAGGATTGTTAGTTTACCTTTGTGCTTCATTGATATGTGTTAGTGTAAACTTACATTTCCATCTTGCTTGTGTATATGCTTTGTTCTAATTCATGTTATCTTGCTTTATGTCATATTTTTGTTATGTCCACATGTCTAGTTTTGATCATATATCTATATACACATTTTGTCAAAAACTAAAATAAATATTTAAAATTCATATTCAAAGCAAATACATTAGAGATGGCAATTGCGCACCTCAACTCATACTTAGAGGAATCTCGAGGATGAAGTTCAGAACCCTTCACCGGTATTCGGCTTCAACATCTCTAAACCTTTGTTTTTATATGAAAAATAAAAATTAAAATTCTTGTGTAAATTTTGAAGTTTAAAACATGTTTTAAAATTTTGTATGTTAAAAATATCTTTCTCACTATTTTTCAGAAAATTTTAGATTTTTTTGGGGTCTTTGCTGCTGACAGTTTTTGGGCAAGATCAGCCGACCGGAGCTGAGATCCGGCCGACCGACCTTGCCTGGAAGAATGTTTTTATCCTTCTCTGTAGCCGGCCGACCGGTGCGGTCGACCGTTTAGTCTGTCATAGCTCTCGGGTATTTCGGCCGACCGCTGCGGTCGACCGTTTCATCTGTCAGTGGTCTCGGGTATTTTCGGTCGACCGGACCGGTCGACCGGGCGATGGGAATCTGCTTTTTACCCACCCTATTTAAAGCCCTTATCTCTCATTTCTCACTTTTCCACCGCCGACGCTTCACTTCCTCTCCCTCAAAAACCCTAACTACTCCATTCCATCTCAATCCAACCCAAATCCAAGCCTAGATCTCTCAAAAATTTCCTGGATCGTCAGTCTCAGGCCTGATCTACGTGTATTTTCAAGAAATTTTGGATTTTGCTTCTTGATCTTCAATCCTTCAAGGTAAAAAATCGTTTTTTTTTTATCTTGCTTCTAATCTTGTTATCTTATCTAGATCTTGTCTTTCATCTAGCTTAGATCAAGCTTTACCTTGTCTATTTCTTGAATTTTAACCTAGATCTAATTTTTAACCTAAAAATTATGCCTAAAAGATCTAGAGCCGAGAAGGAAAAATCAGTAGTCCCTTCTTCTTCATCCACTAGGACTAAACCTCCTTTTGTCTCCGATCTAGCAGAATAACGTTTATCCTTCTTTCGAGGAGAACTATTATTTCTGGGAGATGTGTTGTCCTCCAAGATTTTGAGCACCTCAATATACCACAAATATTGAGGAACAATTCTTTAGATCAGTTCATGGCTATTAGAGAACCGGTGTATACCTCACTCATACCCTACTTTTACACTAATCTTGCTTATGAGGGAAACCGGGTTAGGTCTAGGGTTCTTGGTAGAGACATGGATATCTTTCTCCAAAATTTTGCTGAGCTTCTGCATCTCTCCTGTGAGGGAATTGATGTTTACTCTTATGACCTGCATGATTTTGTCTATCCGGCCGGTGAGTCTGCACTCACCGCGTCAACTTTACTCCACGGGGATGACAACCCCGCTTAGTGAGGAATGAGGAGGTGAATAAATTCACACTCACCGCTCAAGTCCCTGCTAAATTTGTATTCTATAACATACTGCCCAAATCTGGGGAATACAGTCATGCTAGGGGTCCTGTTCCTTTGATTGTCTACTGCCTTCTGAAAGGCATTAAGATAAACATCCCCCGCTTCATAATTTCTCACATGACCTCTGATCACGTTCTTGTCCCCACAAGGCACTTGCCTTATGGGATGCTCATTTCGTATCTCCTAAAACAACTCAATTTTGATCTGTCCTCTGAGATACCCACTGAACCCTCCGTGAACCTGAACAGCACTCTTTTGAAGAGGATGCAAGTTAGGGTGCGTCATGATGCACCCCAACAGCCTGCAGTTCCTCCTTCTTCCTCTGTTCCAGGGTCTTCTTCTGCTCCAGGATCATCTATTCCATCAGACCTCCAGGCTTTCATTTCTTCTGAGCTCCGAGCTCAGTTTCAGGAGCATCAGTCTTTGGTGACCGCTGAGATCCAGCAGCGACTGACCCAGATTTCTGCGGCGGATGTGGCACATCACGCGGAGATGGACTCTCGTTATCAGGGACTTTGCAATGATATGTCCTATTTTGCTGATTCCATGCGATACATGGATTCGCATTTAGTACACTCTTTGTGAAGAACAACATGCTTGGTCCAGACCCCACGTCATTTGCCCGACCGCTTCCTTCCTCCGGCCCTCCATTTCCAGTTAGGGCCCCTTCTGCTTCTTCAGCACCACAGCCAGGTGTTGCAGCTATTGATCCAGAGGAGGAGGCTTCTGATGATGATAAGGATGATGATGATGAGGAGGATGTGGAGATGGTGCAGGTGATGCTGAGGACGACGATGAGGAGGACGATGATGAGGACGACGACGATGAGGAGTGACTTCCCCTTTTGATGATGTCAAAAAGGGGGAGAGATATTCTTGAGAGACTTCTTGGGCTTGTATTTTGTATCTTGTATTTTGTATTTTGTTATTTTGGACATGTATTTGTGTTTGTGTGGACTGTGTTTTCTATATGTTTTTATGTCTTGTATGAACATATGTTTATTTATGGCATGAGTTATCTTTTCTGGCATAGACATGTGTATGGTTGTTTTATTATTTGTGCCATTTACCTATGCCTGAGTATCTTTTTATTATATGCATGTGTTGAGGGGGAGCTTCACTTGAAGTCTCCACCAAAATATTTGTAATAACTATGTAATGTTTTTGCCATCATCAAAAGGGGGAGATTGTTGGCCCCAAAGGCCATTAGCCTGATATTTTGATAATGACAAACCATATTTAGTTATGGTGTTTAACAATCTTGTTTAAAAGAATTTCAGGATTAAAACAAGTTGATTTGACGGCTCCACAATCAAGACTCACAATTTGGACGCCGCTAAAGATTTGCATTCCAAGCCTAGCATGGTAGAAAAGCTTCGGATCAAAACTTTGAAGAAAAGAATTCAAGATTT